>MU966626.1:37095-84068 GCA_036418165.1 Cooperia oncophora
CGTGTCTAGGGGGCGTCCCAGATGGTTGCAAGGGAAATTGTACCATCCTATTTCACATGAAGGTGTGTGAATTCGTAGTGGCAGTGTGGGGGAAAACCGGAAATAATGTAAGGGAACCATGATGCGACGTGACACAACAAAAGGCGCGAAACACTGGAAATACGGCAAAAAACTGCCGGTAGGCAGTGTCTAAATAAATTTAAGGATATACAGGCTTCAGAGCGGCGGGCAGTAAAAATCCGATTTCAGATAGTTGGCTATTAGTCGATCGGCTGCAGGGCGCAAGGCTGCGACTGCTTTCTTTGGAAAACGTCATTGCGCAGCGCTGTATGTTGGACTTGGCCCAAGTCCTGGGGTCTGCGTTACGGGGGTTATATCTTTTTTTAGGTGCGGCGGAGCTTTTGAGGAATGGTTGAGTGAGCATGCCAACGGCCTAAGTGTTTCCATTGTGTGGGGTATATGGCTTAGCTATGTTGCCTAGTTGAACTGTAACAAAGGTCCCCGTGGTGAATATTCCGGCTTATGCGGTTGGATAGGCTAGGGTTAAACGCGAGCTGCCGAGTTTCCATGCATTCACGCGAGAGGGATTGCTTTCGTTCAATGACGCAATTTACCTCACGGATGACACGATGGGCGTCTTTTTGAAACCCTCCTTTATCTTTTCTCTTTCCTCAATAAGGCTTGTCACGGTGTTTTCTGGGAAAGACCCACTAGTTTCAGGAGATATTTTAGATGGGTTACCCCTTGCGCGTTTACCCCCTGGGACCACCCGAAAATTGAATCCTTATAGCTGTAGCCATTGTGGAGGAGCTATACCTTTTCAGTGTGCCTCAAATATTATTTCCCTCTTAAATGAGCTGAGAAAGAGTCAGAGGCGCTCGGCTATCACTAATCGGTTTGGTCCGTGCGCCGGTGTGGCATTATGGTCTCCTACGGAGGAGGTTCGTGGAAAGGGTGTAAATTCTAACTTCAGGTGCTTTTTATTCCATGCAAGCGATGTTTGTTTGGGAATTTCTACAAGGACAACACGCAGCAATCTGTTTTGGAGACGGATTTTATTTATTATTTAGTTATTCTAGCGCCCCTACTTACGAGTTCATGCTGTAAACTGACATTATTTTTTTTATTTATTTATTCTATGCGTGATATGCTACATAATCTTTTTATGGGTTATTTTGCATCCCATTACTATCCTCTCCACTATGCCGGGTCTTCTTGTAGCTTTCCGTCGCCGTGTCCATAATAGCCCTTAGCTAATGACACCTTTGTAGTTTTGTACTTGTGCTAGCGAGTTACTACGTTTTTTTGCCCAGATACTTTCCCACGCTCCCCCAAAAAGCGCACAAATGGTGACGAACCCATTTTTGCGGGAGAAGTGTTTCATGAGAAAGGGGGCTGGTTAAAAGGTTCTCCGGTAACAAGACACTTTAAGAGCTGTAAAGAATGACACTCATTTCATTTTTTTAAAATAAACAATTTGACTCCAGGTAGCTTCCCACTTCTCACGTATCAAGACTGAAAAATGTATGGGAAGCTAATTGCTTGTTCTGAAGTGAACACGTCTCTGAGCTATTCGGAAAGTGTGGGCAAATTAGCAGCAGATTAGAGGTCACCTACCATTGATGACTGGTCTCGGAATGGGATTTCCTCCCGATAGTGAAGGAAATCATGCAGACGGCACAAACAAGTAAGCCAGGTACTGTTGTGCAAAAAGACATGACTGAAGAGTTATTTCAGTTCGAAGACCAGTCATCACCAGTATGCTAGTCATAGTATCGCTGTTAGCTATCAGTTAGCCATGACTATCCATACCCCATTTTTACGAACTTGAGTGAGAAGCTCAGATTTCGCTAAGGTGACGTCCCTAGGGGTTATTTGACCCCCTGAGCACGAATATGATACCTATTTTGCGCGAAGAGCGCTGTGAGTCGCGCTACCGGTGCCAACGCTTCGGTGCCAGCGCGCCCGTAAGAAGAAAAACAGTAAAGAAAAACCTCAATAACTCCGCTCAGAGAATCGTTCTGCAAATTCTGAAGGCAGTTCTGAGTTCAGCGTGTAAAGATGAGTACAGTGATGTGCATCTCATTGCAAATGGCCAGGCTGACCTGTTGACCTTTCCTGGTTAGATGGGTCGCCCTTGCGCGACATTCTGAGCCCCTCAAGGGCTCTACTGTTCTTTTTCATTGTAAGGATACTCACTCGCGAGCTTCACTATGCCGTCAAAACACATTCTTGAGAAATGAAGAACTGAGTCAAAGTATAATTTGGTTATCATCGATCAGTTTGGTCCTAGTGTGCGCCGTGAATTACGCTTCTATGCAGAGGTGTTGGGAATGTGGAACTTCCAATTTCAGATGATTTTTGTCCATGCAAGCGGATGTTTGTTTGGGATTTTGAAAGGTCGTTGCGCACGGATCTGTTTGAAGCGTATTATTTAGTCATCTACATATTTACGAGTTCATACCAACTATTGATATTGCTAATTAATGCCCCAGTGCTCTGTAGTTTTCAACACAGTCCTCTTCAGCACTGCGATCGCTCAATCAAACTTACCGATGACACTTTTGTGCCGTGGGTTCTCGCCGACAGCGCTTACGGCCCGTTCCCTCCCTCCCCCTAGCGGCCAAGTAAGACCTTCCTGTGGGTTTCGCACAACGATGCTGTACCCTGCTTGCGCGTGTGCTGCGAACTCCGAAACAGCCAGGACTCTTTATGGTTACAATCACGCACCAT
This sequence comes from Cooperia oncophora, assembly GCA_036418165.1. NCBI lineage: Eukaryota > Metazoa > Nematoda > Chromadorea > Rhabditida > Trichostrongylidae > Cooperia > Cooperia oncophora. The sequence goes on from MU966626.1 coordinate 39,829, forward strand.
GACAATAGTTCGCTTACGGACTGCAAATGCTACGCTACCAGTCAAATTACAGTGACCATTTCTCTCAAGGAATAAGAGAGAAAACATTCTCAACATTCTTGACATTTTAGACTGTGAATGTATCTAAAAGCCAACACATTACATAGGTAAATTGTCTTTGAAGGGTGTAGTTAACGCTATCGAAGAAGTGCAGGAAAGCAAACGCGCCAAAATTTTGAACGCCTTAACTTCCAAACACGCGACCGGCTTCATACATGTTGAGCCATAGAGGAATGTCAGCATAAACCTTTCCTTCTAGATCCATATTGAGTGAAATTGCTCACTCGAAAAACTTTAGGGGTCCGCAGCTGACACGGAAGCTGAATTCGTCACCATCGTCAAAGGCTACATTAGCTAGTGCACATTTCATTTCAAACTTACCTACCCTCCTTTGTTAGAAGACCGCCGCACCATCACTACTTATTTGCGTCGTATGTGAAAGTCAGAGCGTGAGGCAGGGGTGACTCACGGGCTTGTGCGGGCTTGCTGCAGGGACATATTTTCGTTTTCGAGGATTTTAAGCCGATTTGATATAGAAGGCATGCGCTAATCTTTGCGATTACCAGTCAAAGGTGATACGCTCCAAAAACGAAGACTTGAGTGATAACTGACGAATATTAGGTTGGCCCATAAGTAATAGCTTAACTTTTCGCTCAAATTTTTGTATGGAAAATGACAATTGCTCCCAATGTGTTTTACACTATTTGATAGATAATTCTCTGCTCTATAAGACAGTGTGGTTGCCTGATGTTTCTTGATTTCTGTCGGTTTCGCTTTCATTGAAATGGAGTCGGGTCGACACAAAATTGAGTTTTCAACAAAATTTTTTTGCACTTTATCTCGGCTCTCAACTTACAGAAGTAGCTTAAAACTTCTGCTATATGTGATCAGAGAAAGATGTGTGTTATGACAGCTTGGAGTTAGTCCAAGCACTCAAGAGATGGGAATTCAGACGTCGAGAGAAAGAGCGTCGCGTCCTTCTTGGAGTGCGACTGCGTGCATAACATACCCCCTACCTTTTGGACTTTTGACATCAACTAAGGTGATGCTCAATAATGATACGGAAGCGTTCCATAACCTCTAACAATTGCACAATCTTTGGCATAAATCTCCATGAATAAGGTACTTCAGTAACCTCTCAGTTGAGGTGGTGAAGACCGCTCCTCCACGTGGTGTCACTGGAAACTGCCCGCTCCTGCGGGTTGAGCCGAACGCGGACTCGAAAGCAGGTGACAGCCCTTCGTGACGGGCCGGCCTACGAACACCCAAGTCACATCACCAATGTTCAGTATGCCATATGAATTCCGAGTCAGTGCTACGGCGTCCGCGGGAGCCGACGCGCACTCTTATGGCCCGGCGAGTGTGGAAAGTATGCGAGGGTCCCTGATGCAAGGACGGCATCGGGGGGCAACCAGTCTAGTCCAGAAGTCCTGTAACGTTGAAAAGATTCGTGTAGCAACGTTGAATGTTGGTACGTTGACGGGACGCTCATGTGAGCTAGCAGAGGCACTGGAGCGCAGACGTATAGACCTGTGTGCGGTGCAGGAAACGAGATGGTCCAGCTGCAAATCAAGGGACATTGATCGAGGCTTCAAAGCCCTTCTATGTGGCAGACCGAAAACCACAAACGGAGTGGCTGTAATAGTATACCAACGTTTCCGGGACTCGATAGCAAGCGTAGAACGCTTTGGCGACCGCCTGATGAAGATCGTTATTGCTATCGAACAGCGGCTGTATCATTTCTTTTCTGCCTATGCTCCACAAACGGGATGCTCCGAGCGATCCAAGGACGAGTTTTGGTCCCTGCTTGAAGAGAAGACACCTGAGATACCGTCACAAGACGTCGTACTTGTTGCCGGTGACCTAAATGGGCACGTAGGTGCTACGAAAGACGGGTACAAGTGTCATGGTGGTTTCGGTTATTCACGTAACGCTGATGGGGAGCGAATCCTTGATTATGCGGAAGCCCATAACCTAGTATCGCGAATACAAGGTTTCGTAAGCGTGATTCTCACCTGATCAGCTTCTACAGTGGAGGTTTCAGAACGCAGATCGACTTCGTTCTTGTTAGACACCGCGACACGGATGCGAAGACTGTGCCGTACGAGACAGTTGCCACGCAGCATCGCCCACTGATTTGCACCCTAAAGATCGCAAGGCTCAGTTCGAGACGGGTCGAGCGATGTGGTCCTGAGAGGATCAAATGGTGGCGTTTGAAGGAAAAGGAGGCAGCTGTAATCTCTCGTATCAGACTTCCCACCGTCACGACTGTCGATGAGACCTGGAGAAGTGCTACTAAGGCGATACATGAGGCCGCTCGTTCCGAACTTGGCATCACGAAGCCTGGAAGGCGTAGTATTGATACAGCCGTGGTTATGGACAGACTATGTCAAAGAAACGGTTCGCGAGAAGAAGAGGAGATACCACGCGTTTCTAAACAACATCAGCTATAGCTGGCGTAAGTACAAAGAAGCGAAGAATGCAGCAAAGAAGGCTGTGGTTGCAGCGAAGGCCGCCCACTTCAAAGATGTCAGTAAGGAACTAGATTCACGCGATGGAGAGCGGCACCTCTACCGACTTGCCAAGGCTCGGCATCGTCAGACCGAAGATATCGAGAAATTCCCTGGCGTCAACGACGAGCATGGCCGTCTTTTGATGGACCGGAAGAGGGTGCTCAGGAGATGGCACGACTTTGAGAATATTTCAACCGTAGAGTATGCGCACCCCGCCATCCCTTCCGTCTCCGCAGTATACGGTCCCGTACAGAAAGTAACCGTAGAAGAGACAGAAGCGGCTCTCAGAAAGATGAAGTCAGGCAAAGCAACAGGACCTGACGACGTAGCAGCCGACTTATGGAAGGCAAGGTGCTGGAACCCTGCTCAATGGTTGACGGATTTCTTCAATCAGGTCTTGCTGAGAAGAAGACGACCAGGGACTGGCAAGAAAGCACTACGCATTCCCAATTTGGAAGAAGAAGGGCAGCCCTGCGGAGTGCTCGAGCTACCGTCCGATTCGCCTGCTGTCACACAGCATGAAAATCTTCGAGCGAATTGTTGACAGGCGTATCTGCGAAGTCGTCCAGCGTCTTCTGCTGGAGAGACATCGCGAGAAGCGAAAACCTCTGCATCTAGCTTTCCTGGACCTAGAAAAGGCATTCGATCGTGTTCCGCGTGATGTTATATGGCACGCCTTGCGGCAACACGGCGTTCCCGAAGAGCTTATAGAGTGGGTGCGCATCCTGTACTCCACCTCGAAGAGCAGTGCGTACACCAGCAGGCACTTCACAGGAATTTCCCATCACGGTCCGGGTGCATCAAGGCTCAGCACTCTCCCCACTTCTTTTCGTGGTCGTCTTAGATGCAATCTCACGAGATATTCAGAAACCGAGTCCGTGGACCCTTCTCTACGCAGATGATGTGGCGCTGGCCAGTGAAGATAAGAGCGACCTTGAGCAACAGGTACAAGCATGGTCTGATCGCCTGACAAAGTTCGGACTGAAGTTGAACATCAAGAAGACCGAGTACTTGACGAAGGATACAAATGAGTCCGATTTCATTAAGATCAGTGGCATCGAGCTCACACGCACAAGAGCCTTCAGGTATCTTGGATCGGAAATTGCGTTTGATGGCGATCTGACCTCAGAGGTAAACTCTCGTGTGAAAGCAGCATGGGCGAAATGGCGCTCGATGACTGGGATTCTCTGCGACAGGACCATACCTGAGCGCCTCAAATCGAAGATTTATAGAAAAGTGGTCAGACCAGTAGCGTTGTACGGAGCTGAATGCTGGCCTGCAACCAAAGAATTCGAAGCCCGTCTTAGTGTGATGGAGATGAAAATGCTTCACTGGACGGCCGGTGTCACGCGTATGGATCGGATTTGCAACGATGACATACGCAAGAGATTCGGCGTAGCTTCCATAGTTAATAAGATGCGAGAATCCCGTCTCCGATGGTATGGCCACGTACTTCGCGCGAAGTCGGACACCGTCCGTAAGACTGCTCTCCAGCTTGAGGTGCTCGGCAAACGACCTAAAGGACGCCCTAGGCAGCGCTGGCTTGACACGCTGCACGCGGACTTAAAGATAGTTGGTGCCCACCCTGATCAGGCATTCGACTGGGATAAATGGCGTAAGAAAATCAGGAGAGCGGACCCCGGGGGGGGCGGGGGGGGGGGGTATAAGGAGCGGGACAAACGCTAAAGAACAAGAAGAAGAAGAAGTAACCTCTCAGTTGAACTCAATAGGGCATTTTCGATGTCTGTTAGGTCGAAATTGAAATCTTTGAATCCAACTATTGTAGGCATTCCCGAGAGACATAGCCTCTTGGCTATATACTTGGCGAATGGGCCTCTGCAGTTCGAGCTTTTTAATTAGAGGTAAAAAAAAGAGGGGCTGTCGGAAATGCTTGATTTCGTCGACCTCACACTCTAGTTTGAACACTCAAATGTTAGTGGGAAGAGAAATATCACGAACACTAAGAAGACTCGTATAGGGCAAGGAATTTTTGCAAAACCGTTCAAACTTGATGGAAAAACTTTTCCTCTTAAGCGCGGTATTTCAAGTGAGAAAAAAAACGCCATTACTTATAGGCCGACCCAGTAGTACGGAAAAAAGAGGTTAAAGTGTTAAAAACACCACGGGTAAGGCCCTCGTTGTGCCTTGAATGATGGCTATCGGACTAGTCTGTAAACAAGTGCTGGGCGAAAAGACATCGAGCTGTGCAAAAGATGATTTTGCGACGAGGGGCGAGAAGAAGTCCTAGACTTTTGAGTGGAGCCCGTTTGGAGAAAATCATCACATTCAAATAAAAGCCCTGGCCCTCTCGTGATTCACTTTCGGACGCTTTTTGCTTTGTAGAACTGTAAAAATTGTCGTCGTATACGCGGGAGGGATCCTGCCTGTCCAGTAATCACGGAATGTGTATTTAATTCAACGGAAGTTATGGTTAAGGATCGATCCTCCATGTGATCAATTTTCCTTAAGATCTCTATGGCCCTACGACTACTCCGTGAAGAGTTTCCGAATACAGCAGCTGTGCGGGAGAAGCGATTTAGCATGCTTCGAATGCTTTTTATGGAAAAGAAACAACTTGCTCAAGTTCCAGAGACAGCGCGTTTCAGGTGCGTTCTTAGATGCTATTCAAAATATCTTTTTGGTTGTCTTTTTTATCGATTTCATGAGGATCCTCTTTTTTCATGAACTTTTTTTCAATTAACATACGTGAAGTAACTTTGCTGACCCTCACAACCACAGGCAATGCATTTTTCTGCACTCATGATCATCACATCTGCCCACCGACTCGGACAGATAAGCACCACAAAAGGGCGCTTTTATGTAATCGGTGGAGTATTCATTGCAATAGTCGTGAAACCTGGACCAGTGACAGCGGCCCGCTCAAATCGTTGGTGTGCAGGGCGAACAGTTGGTCGAAACGCTCTTCTGTAAACGAAAAATGAAAACCTGGATGTAAAAGTCCAGAGGAAGAACGGAAAGAAGTCGTGGCCGAATAGGAGTCCCTACTGTTCATCTCGCACACGAAAGTGGTGGATGAAATCAAGAGATGATTGTACGAGCGCTGAGTCTGGGCCATTGTCGACCTTCCTCGCGAGACTGACATTTCTGCCACAAATTTCTTTCTTTTCGAGGAAGTTGCGCCCGGGAATTTCAGGAAGGTTCGTGTTTGGGTGCCTTATTTTCTTACACATACAGAGCCAACAATAAAAATATTACATGCCTAAGACGTCAATCATGACTATGAACACAGATTTCGGCCATAGACGAGATATGGGTGGTGTTCCACCCTGAGCCCAAAGTCACAAGCATCGGCTCTGAGCTAATGCAGGTGAGTGGCTGCTCCAATAGCGTTTATGAAGAGTAACGTGGATCCGAGCTTTGAGTTGTCTTTTCAGCGAGTCTTTCTAAAGAACAAAACCGTCACTACCTATGTGTATTGCCTGTTCCTCAGCGACCATATTGACAAAAGGATGGTACCACACGACTACAAGACGGCCGTCTTTGTTCATCGCCTTCCCAGGTCCCATCTAATCGTAGTAGTCGGCATTATTTACGACAACTTGTCGGTCGCCGAAAATGAGTTGAAGGCAAACGGTAAATCCCTAAGATGTGTGGCTTCGATACGCCTTGCAGGACAGTATTCTGTGCACCTGGGGAGGCGCAGCGTAGCGCTTTTTCCAAGGAAGGTACCCTTATAGCGCCCTATCCAGCTGCAATATAGCGACCTGGCACCAGCCCGCCCACAAGTGTCAGACCGATGCTGATGCTCGTATCGCTTCAGAAGTACAAAGTAAAGCGAAGGGACTGATATGAAGCGGCTGGGATGTTGCATGGATATATGTGAAATTACATGCAGCTGTAGCGTTCGTTCAGGGCGTGGTGTGGTTTTGGAAACGGCTTCTGGCATATCGTAGGGGCACAGGGGATAGAAAGGTGAGCTTCCTTTTTGCTGCATGCTCTTGAGAATACAAAAAAGTGTGAAAATCGCTTGATTGGTGGTCGAAAACACACAGCGACAAAGTTTTGCTTTTCTATATATTTTATATATATATATATATATATATATATATAATATATATATATATAAATATAATATATATATATATATATATACTATATATATATAGATATATATTATATATATATATATATATATAGTGGCGTTCAGTTCATGCAAGCTTAAGCTTCATGCAAGCTACAGACTGTCTGCCGCCGCAACCTGGCGAGGCGTTTTCGAAAAGGATTGAATGGCCTACTTACGGCGCTTCCGCCGCTGTTTTCTCCCTAAATTTATCACTCACCGACCCCAATTGGTAAAGCACGGCAGCCGTAGTGCGGCTCAACCTCTCTTGCCCTGCCCTGTGCGCTGAGGAATCCCCAGCGAGGAGTCGTGTCTGGTCATTGGAGGGAGACGGGAGTTCCTATTTGGTTCGAGAGATTTTTTTGTTGAGTCTAGGTCATCCTACCCGAAAACGTGGGAGATTTCATCTGAATAAAGAGGAAAAGCGTAGTGCAAAACAGATAAAAGACTATAAATTAAGCAGATCCCTCTTTTATTAATGAACCGCTCCCAATGACCCCGGAGCAGTAGGAACACTGGCACCTCCGATTTTTCGACCAGTGCGAGCAGATTGCTCTGTCTCGGCGAATGACAAAACGTCGTAGCGCTTGCCGTTGGACAGCACCTTCGACTGATCAGAACAAGTGGAATTGCACGGCTGTAGGTCGGGCGAATAAGACGATTGGACCTAGATCGGATGTGTTCGAGCAGTGTCCAACGACGTTACCCGGGGCCAGTCAGTGTGGCGAGCATTGGTGACCTTCCTTTTAATTGTTTAGTACCATCCATTAGTCGATCTGATTGTTGAGGAACAAGCAGTGTCCACCGACAATGGCGGTTTTGTTCTCTGTATAAAACCGCTCGAAAGCCACTGTGGAGGAATCTGTTACTATGTCTATCTACTATCGCGATGTTCCTCTGTTTAATGAAGTCATTTCGCACCTTGTTGGCTGTGCCTCCCACCCTAGGTGCGAAAAATCATTAACGAGATGCGATCGTGCCATAGTAAGCCTCTCCTTTCCAGAGTGCTTGGCTTATTTTGAATTCATACCGCAAAGTACGAGGCGAGGCATAAGCGTAATTAACGACGTGTGAATGCACCATCGTAAACCTACACGCAGTGGTCAGTCATAAGAACTGATAGAGGATGGGGATGAGAACATTATTAGTGAAAAGTGAGTGAATGAAAAAGGTGTAGGGAAGCTAGCACACTAATAGCGCGCGTCACGATAGCAACATGGCCAGGGCTCGAACAGTTGGCGTAGGACGTGAGAGGGAGTCATCGACGGATGATGTCAGAAAGTGATAACTCTAGATAAAGGCTGATAGCGATGAGTTTGCTCAACGAAATCCGCCATCTTATTCATAACTAGCTCACCAGCAATGTAACTGATTATCAGATACTAGGTGGTTGGAGCAGCTCTCGTATTCCCTTACAAAAAATGACAACATATGCTCCCGGTAACCTAACTTGGTTTCGAATGAGTGGCGGATGTTGGCGGACAAGCACATGCTGAGCAGCCACAAGCGAATGTCTCAGTGATACCGTAACTATCCTCAGTTAGCATCATTGGGAATCGTTTGAAACGTCCTGCTGCTACTTGCGGAAGTTCATGCAGTAGAAGGACCCTGTGGTGCAGAGAATGCATGAAGCATTAGAAGCTCTCAGCCGTGGCAACACAGCATAAAACACCCTGAGCTCACCCAGACACATTGAAAGATTGCCTTGATGCAGCATAGTGACGCTGTGCCGAGAGATCCTTTGAGTTTTTATGGAAGTATTTTTGGAACCAACAAAGAGGAAACTGGCGAAAGGATAAGCTTGCGGTAGGTGGTGAGTCCATTGTCCTAAAAACCACCGAAGGTCATCTAAAGGTATCGTGTGATGCATACGATAGTGTGTCTAGTCAAACTTGTTTGTCCATAATTGCAGAACGAAAAATGATCGTCGAAGACTTGTTGTAAAAGTGCAGCAAGTACTGCCAGCTACCTTTATACTTCCACCTGCTCGACTTGAACAATTGCTGAATCAAGGTTCTTTTTTGCTATGTACCGTTGTCCCTTATTCTGTCACTTGCAGTTACTTACAGTGAAATTTAGCACGTGTCACACAAGTGTCCAGGTGCCGAGTTCATATGAGCCGCGGAGAGTCAGAAGGCCTGGAAGCTGCAGATGTTTTTGTAGATCACAGCTGCCAGAAGCACCTTTCGCCTTTCTACGTCAACACTCAGGTCTTGAACTTAACCCGATTGTTTGTTGTTTGTTTCAAGCGTCCAGTTTCAGACTATCAATGACCACAAATTTGAAGTTTGGTGCGTGGAGTTTTCTCCAGATGGAAGCCTTTTAGCCAGTTGCTCGAGATCGACTCGCATATTCATCCACTCGGTGTGATTATTTATTCACTATTCGGAGAGGGCTCCAAATTTGTTTGATGGCCTCAATTCGCAGAGCGCTTCGTGGAGTTGTACGAATTTTGTTTTTTTCAATTGAAGCACTTTTTGTCGGAGACAGAGAGAACGTGTCATCTACCGTAGCGGGTAATAGGCCTCACGACGCCACACAAGTGTTTCTTTTTCTCAATGGATGACTTTTGCCAAAGAAGCAAGCTCTCCTGTGCCAGGAATACAGCCGCTTGGACTGTCGTTCCTTTGTTCCCTCTATAGGAGCGCATGTAAAAGGCTCGCTGTGCTATACTCTTTTCAAAAGGACATACTATTCTGGAAAGAGCTAGAGAAATTGATTGAGGCTCACGGAATCGCATCGTGGCAATATTTAAACGCCGGAGTCAAAGCATCTGACGTGGAACGTGATGAAAAGTAACGAGGGAGTACTTTCGTGGAGGATGAAAATAGAATAATCATGGAGAATACAGATCTATAAATCTTGTTAGTTGAGCAGTTAGGGGGGGGGTAGCCTTCAAACTACTCGCGTTTGCCGGTTGGGACCTCGCTCTTTGTCGCGCTGACTGGCGACCTTACTTGTTAGGCTCAGCTAAGGCAGAGTAATGAAAAATTGAAGAAAAGTCATTATTGCGTAATTTCTTTGTTCAATTCTTACTACATTGTCAGGTTTGAAAGCAGAGTGAAAGAAAATGTAACTACAAAACATGTCAGTTTCTTTGTTCAAATCTTTCTACGTTGTGAATTTTGGAAGCAGAGCAAAAGGAAAATATAGGTACAAAAACATGTTCAAACATTGGCGACAAGGCGCCTTTTTGCGCGTCTGCCGCGTGGGACCAAGCAGTTTTTGTCCTATTTTCAAAGGAAGCGCACAAATGGTAGGGCGTTTATACACCAAAACAATTGAAACAGGACTAGAATTCAATGCAGGAGCTGGTGAAGCTTCAGTGTTTTTAATTACTTTCAAAATAAACCCTAAGTTTTCATGGAATCCCTCCACCTCATTCACGGGGAACGTGGGAACAAACTCGCAAAAAGGAATAATCTCGCTCCAGAAGTGATAAATTGGATTCGATCCAGATCTATTGTCGGAAGCTACCTCATCGCATTAGCTATCTGCATATGGAGCTTCGCTTTTATATATCCAAAAATTAACTTTTTTCCCAAAGGAAAACACTTCCGTTTATCTCCTCTGTAAAATACTCCCAGTGACACAACCGCATGATTTACGGCTACCTTATATTCTAGAAAGCTTTCCCGGACAACATGCTTGTTGAAAATTTGAAACGCATTCAAGCCTGTTTTTTCCTGTGCCGCATCCCAGCATTGGGACGCAATGTCCCACGCGGCAAAAAAGGTGCGTCTCAGCATTGGGACGCATTTCGCCGACGTGTTAATACAGTGCGTAACAAAAGTATGTGGACACCTCAAAATTTTGTCGTGCAAAATTGCCTTTGGATTTTGCGATATGAAACCTCTATTGTTGAATTCCACATAAGCAAAAACAGGAATGCATTGCTTCTGACCACTTTGTGAACTATTGTACAACTATTTATGGTTTTGAAAACGTTTCTTAATAGCAAAAGTATGTGGACACTTAACAAAAAACAAATGTATCGCTGGAAATACAAGGTTTTTCCCTCAGCATTCACTATTACTTCGACACTTTGTCTGGCATGCTGTGGACAAGATTTGTCATGGTGTCTTCCTCCCAAGCAGCAACTGCCGCCTCCTTCAAGTCTCGCACACTGTTGTACTGCCGACTGTTCATGTAAATTGGTCGAACCATGATCCCCCACAGGATTTCGGTTGGGTTGCAATCAAGAGAATACGCCGGCCAATCAATCACTTTGATACCATTGCGTTGGAGCCATTTTCTAGTAGAATTTGAAACATGCACGGCCGTGTTCTTCTGCTGTATCGCATGTGTCCTGGATCGTGGCCTGCTCAGAAAAGGCAATAGGTTAGACCCATGCACCCCCTGGTTCATACAGCACGATGGGGAGGCGAGCTCCAACTTTTCTCAGCTTCCAAAACCACCCCGTACCATCGAAAAGGCGCCTCCGAAATTTCGTCTCGAGAACATCAACGGATCGCTACAAAGGTCTTTCCAGTAATGCTGATATCCATCTGGACCGTCGAGATTGACTTTTTCTTATTAGTGAAGATTACCAAAGAAAGAAATGCGCATAAGATGTTGCCTTTCTAATTTTACAATTATCTCAAGAAACTAGAAACTAGAAACTGCACCTTGAATCACGACGTCGCCACGTTTTGTTTGCACGCGCAAAGTTCAGTCTTGCCAGCTGGTGCTTGGCAGTCAGGCAGGGGCTTTCTTCATGGTCTCTCGAGTGATGAGCTCACTTGATTGAATAGAGCGCCATATTGTCATTTTTGAGATCGGTAGATTCATCGCGGCATGGATCGTGCCACAGGAAGCGGGGAGTTTGAGGCAATTCTTCTGATATCTTTTGCGGACAAAGATCGTGGGTGCCTTGAAACAGGTACTGAGGGGTAGCCATCAGGACTCTGGAGGTACATGCCAACGCACGTCGCCGAAAGTCCAAGCTGTCTTGCATTTTCTCTATTCGAGTGTCCTGCAGCACTGAAAGCTCGAATCCGAGCTTCTTCATAGGGAGGACTACCACGACGAGGCATGAGTGAAGGTTAATGGGGACTAGAGACCATAAAAATGGATCGCAGATCTGGAGCCAAACTTTGGACTTCCTCAGATGTCCACATACTTTTGTTATCAGGAAACTTTTTCAGAACAATACATAATTGTACAGTAGTTCACAAAGTGCTCAGAAGTAGTGTATTCCTATATTTTCGCTTATGAGGAATTCAACAATAAAGCACTGTATAGTGTAGGGGTGAGCTTACAAATAAATAATAGGTTCCTAGAATTTGGGGTTGAGAAGGAGTTCCTCGACCCCGGAAAAGTTCATGTCTTCTTTCGTGGGAATAAAGACTTATACAGAGAGGCTTGATCAAAAAATTTCAAAACAAAATCATGGACTGTTATAAAGCAGGCACAACGCCACAATGTCATACCGATGCCAGACAAAACGTTTCCGGCGACAAATCAAGATACGAGCAGGAAGATTTCGAAAACGGTTTCCAATATGTTAGATCGTTTCTTTAGGACTTCATGACGATAACGACAGGCTTCAACAGAGCACCATTAGCCACGCAAGGGAAGGATACCAACGCGTCATGGCCATCCAGGATGGGATATATATTCCCAGAAGCATCTTCATACGCTGATTTTAGATCTGACTTCCGAATCTGCTAAACGATTCTGGGAGAGGAGTCACGGACCTTTTTTCCTACTGTGCTTAACCATTGCGGCGGGCCTCCTGCTCATACTTTGCGCTTGTGAAACCCTCGTGACACAACCACAGCCATGCCTCGATGGCGCAGGAGGTAGGTGAGCGGGCTCTTAGCGTTGGGACAAAGGTTCGGATCCTTGATGCATTTCGTAGTTTTGCTTTTCCTTGAAACGTATGCTAAAGTGCTACCTGGAAAGTAGTTCTACGCACCAGTTCGAGGATCAGGACTCCTCTCTGTGGGAGATATTTCTTTTCTACTTCGGTGAATGCATTTAAATATTATACATAGCGCTGATATGGTAGCCTAATTTGGGGCACACACTGGTGTAATTAGTGCGCAACATTGAGCGAGCACATAAGGTCTTGATACAAAATGGCGAGTTCACACGTAGGAAGAAATTTAGGTTGGCGGGAAAGTTCTGTCACTTTTTCGAACTCAAATACTTGTCCAGTACCTGAAGAGGGGTGAACGGTGATGTGAGCAGTTATACGCCAAAGAGTGGTCTTTCTATTAGTACCACTCGCTTGATTCCTGCTTCTTCTTCTTCTGCAATATGGACAGGAATGTTATCCGCTACCATCGCCACCGACCCCACCAAATGCTTCTGATAGTGCAGCGCACTTCCAAAAAAGTTCTAGCCGATCCTCATGCAATAGAGCTGGATAGCTCTCCCCTTGCAGTGGTGTAGCACAGACATTGCTGCTTCTAACTGCTAGTTGCCTCCCGTAATCAATCATACTGGACGACAAATTACGAGAAAACCTCGAAAAGTCTGAGTTCTGGCCAACATTGCGATGATGTCCAACTTTGTATCGCGCCTCCCTGCATTGTGAAGCGATGGCATCCGTGAGATGCTCAAAAACAGGTAAGGACCCCGCAGTAACATTGCTGTACAATTTTAATCTTTCACGCTTTTATGAAAAGAAAGCCCAGTTTGAAAAAAGTGACAGAATTTTCCCGCCAACCTAATATAAAAGCTCTATAAGTGAATCGCTCCGATCTCACTCCCATTCACTAGTCTCGGCACTGTTTGTCTTTGTCTGTCCCAGTCATCCGAAATGTACCCAGTTTTAGATAGTTTTTTCTGCGTGGGCGGGAAATTCGTTTCTGGGGTAGTTTGACCTCCTGGAGATGAACAACACATCCGCTCGACACGAAATCTCTTGAGCCCACGCCACAGGCGCCGGTCCTAAAATACCCCAGATCAGCGTCACGTAGCGCGGGCTCCAGGAGGTTTCGGCCAAGAGAATGTGATATTCGTATTCAGGAGGTAAAGTTAACCCAGAATGCAACTGAGCCAAGTCTGTCCAAGGGAGAAAAGTCGGTCGAACATTGCCTCGATTCCGGATGCTTGGGGTAGTGCAGGGTAAAGAGTGCAGTTTTCCCAGTTGCACAAGTGGTACTCGGTAGCAATAGTTTCGCAATTTGCTCGTCATGCACAAAAATGTGCGACTCGTCTTTGTGCTTGATCAGTAGAACGTATGCTTCATTCATATGAACCACGCATACTATACTATAGACTTGTTCAAAAGTGAAGCCCTCAAGCAATGAGAACTTTCAAACTACCTCCTCTAGCAAAACCTCCACATCCTCGAAAGTTCAGTCTTCCTCTCTTTTCGGGTTAGTGATCGCAGAATGTCGTAGATTCAGAATTCTTGCAGTAGATGTGATACCAACAAATTCGAGCAAAACATACCCCAGTCATTGGACGTGGGATCGCAAGAGCTTCTAGCTGATCGAGTGTGGAATGAAGAGGACTACTACACAAGGCGAAGTCCTGTGATGCAAATATCAAGCATTGTATTCAACGAAGAGGTGGAAACTCTCGGTTTAAGTGCTCGAAGCAGATATGAGAGTTTATTTGGCCCTCTGCTTGAGTGAGTTAGGCGAGACTACAGTTCCACTCGGAACACATCCACAGGGCTCAATAAGGAGCCGAGAGGAGTCTTGATTCGGACTAGTACGTAAAACTACTTTTCAGGTAGCACTTTAGCATACGTTTCAAGAAAAAGCAAAACTACGAAATGCATCAAGGATTCGAACCTTTGTCCCAACTCTACGAGCCCGCTCATCTACCTGCTGCGCCAGCGAGGAACGGCTGCGGTTGTGTCACGAGGGTTTCACAAGCGCAAAGTATGAGCAGCGGGCCGACCGCAATGGTTAAGCACAGCAAAAAAAATGTCCGAACTTCTCTCCCAGAATAGTTTAGCAGATTTGGAAGTCAGATCTGAAATCAGCGTCCAAAAATGCTTCTAGGGATATACATCCCATCCTGAATGGGCATGTCGACTTGGTTTCCTTCCTTTGCCAGTAGGGGGCGAACGTGATAGGCGGAATAGCTGCAGAGAAACCGAGATTCATGAAAGTAGGGCTTTTTAGCGAAGAAGAGGATATTAACAGTGGTACTATCTCGCTAGAGAGTGTCGACAAGATCACTTATCTCGGGGTTGTAGTCGCGCACGACGGTGATGCTGAAACGGACCCGATTGCAAAAGCAACTGCCGACATGGACCATGTCTTCCATTTCGCCAACCACTGAAAAAGCTGTATTCTTCCATCGCGATACCTACATCATTTTATGCAAGCGAAACATGGAAAGTGTTTGCCAAGCTTTGCAAGAAAATGAATGCCTCCAACCATCGATGTCTACGTGGAATCATGAAGATACGACACAGAGACCACCTCACGATTGAAGGGGTTCTACGACGGTGCGATATGGACAGCCTTTACATGATTGTGGCGCGGCGTAGGCCTCGAGTGGCTGACCACATTTTACGCCCGTCGCAACATCGAATTCCACCAGTGATCGTCTTCTGGATCCTTTCAGGACTAAGCGAGCTCGAGGCAGTTCCAGAAACACGTATAAACAAACATTGGAATGAATGCTTCTAGGGACCAGGTCCAAGAAATTCGAAAAACCAGCAGCTCTGGAGAGTGCGTCGGCCGATGTGCTCAATAGCAGGAGACGAATTGAGTCCGAGCAAGTCTAATATATTTGGTCGAGAGGTAAGCACATCCTTAGCATCGAAGTGTCACCATGCTCCGGAAAGAAAGCAGCAAGTCCTAGGAAAATCCCTGTTTATGTAAATAGTGCCGAAAAACAATCCCAGGAAAATCCCTGTTTATGTTACTAGTGTTCCTTTGGAGTGCGCGGGAAGGAATTTTGGGAATATTTGGCCAGAAAACCTTAAATAAGAGGTTAATCGAATCGAAACAAAGTATTAGTCACGTCAATTCCTTGGCATTATATCCCAATGTCCCGTTCTCCTTGTTTCCAGGAACGTTTTTGTCTATCAGCGGAGATAGGGCCGATAGGTGCTCCAATACCACCTGAGAAAAAAGAGATCGTATAGTTTTGACGTTTAATAGCTGTGCCCTATAAGAAAAGAATCTTGAAGTAGTGCTATGTGGAGCTCCGGTCTTGGGCAAAACAGGGGTCCGCCTTCAAAAGCGCTTAACGAATGGCTCGTTTCATGCCTAGCTACTTTCAACTATGTCACAAGCAAGGGTGCCTGGGTAATCGATTTTAGGGAAAAGGAGACATCGATAGGCATAGATTTCAGCGAAAAAACTCCGTTCGCTTGTAAACCGAACAGAACACCATCATGAGGGAAACCTGTTAGACAACACTGAGGCATACATCAGGAATAGTTTTTCAGGAGGACTTTCTAGAAGCCTATGCTCTTGGGTGGCAGTGTCAGCCCTACCAGGTAGGAACTGGGTGTGAGCATTAGACTGAAGAAGACATTTGCCGGTGCTGCCAACAACCCCGTTTGCCCGATATCATCCATCTCGCTTGTGGTATTCATGCCTGCTTTGCATCTCTTACGGTTCACAGCTTTAAACCACGGGTTCTGACTTGTTTAACTTCAAAAGCAGGCTCGTTACTCCAGTTGAAGGTATTGTACAGGGAAACCAATATTGTGGTGTTCAGCGACTCCGAGATCGTGGGAAACTCGAATGGGAAAACCACTGAACAAATCGAATATTCCAACAGCATGTGTACAATAAAATGAATAAATTTTGATCCAGTAATCTATTGGAACCTTAATTCTCCAATTAAAGACACATGGTACGCTCACACACATTGAGGGTGTATGTAACTATCAGCTCTCCAGCTGTCGAAGTGTCGTGGTTTCCCCGCCCGAAACTGCACGGGGTTAGAGTACAGGGCCGTGGGGAAGCCTAATTCGTCCACGTTACGCTCAAAATGCAACTTGCGGCGCAGACTTCCTTTATGCTAACAGCCGTCCCGCGCGGCGCGTCTTGCGCGCTGCTCTCTTCTTTCTGCCAAGTCCTGTGATTGCGCTGTGGAATACAAGTAAAACGCAATTTCTTGTTGCGGACATTTAACATTTTAGGTGCTGCAAAATAAGAACCGAAAATGATGACGAGGGCCAGAACTCAAGAGCAACTGTGCTGCTTCTGCAATATCCCTCGGAGGCCGCGCATTCCCGCAAAATATGAAGATAAAAACGGCCTAAGCTACCACTCTTTAGTTTAAAGTATTTCTATGGCTTTGTAGCTGAATTCGCGCTGGATCGCAGAAATTTACGCGCGATTTCAATCAATTTGCATTTCCTTGAATTTTTTCATTTTTGTTTTATTTACATCTACATTCGTTGTTCTTCATTTCTAGCATTTGCCATCTCCATCACCCTCTATTCGGACTTTGCAGCATGAGCAACACCACAAATGTTATCCACATCAGCAAATTGGGTTTTGCTTGTATTAAACAAGCGAGTGGAAAACTTAGCCTTTTTATTGTCATGTTTTGCGGTAATGCGCGGCCACTGAGGGATATTGCAGAAGCAGCACAGTTGCTCTTGGGTTCTAGCCCTCGTCATCATCTTCGGTTCTTATTTCGCAGCATCTAAAATGTTATCCGCATCAGGAATTGCGCTTTACTTGTATTCCAAAGCGCAATTACAGGTTTTGGCAAAAAGCCAAGAGCCGCGCGCGACACGCGCCGCGCGGACGTCTGCTAGCATGCTTCAAAGTCCCAATAGAAGGTGATGAAGATGACAAAGTTTAGAAATGAAGGACAACGAATATAGATGTAAATAAAACAAATATGAACAAATTAAGGAAACGCAAATTAATTAAAATCGCGTGTAAATTTCTAAGATCCAGCGCGAATTCGGTTCCAAAACCATAGAAATACTTTAAACTAACCAGTGCGAAGCGAGACCGTTTATATTTTCATGCTCAAAATGCAGCTTGCGGCACAAACCTTTATGCTAATGGCCGTCCCGCGCGGCGCGTTCCGCGCGCGGCTCTCTTGCCTTTTTGCCAAGTCCTCTATTGCGCTTCGGAATACTAGTGAAACGCACTTTCTTTATGCGGATTACATTTTAGGTGCTGCAAAATAAGAACCGAAGATGATGACGAGGGCCAGAGCTCAAGAGCAACTGTGCTGCTTTTGCAGTATTCCGGAGGCCGCGCATTTCCGAAAATAAAAACGGTCTAAGCGTCGCACTGGTTAGTTTAAAGTTTTCTATGGTTTTGGAGCCAAATTCGCGCAAGGTCGTAGAAACTCACGCGATTTTAATAATTTGCGTTTCCTTAATTTTTTCATATTTGTTTTATTTACATATCTATTCGTTGTTCTTCATTTCTAGCCTTTGCCATCTTCATCACCTTCTATTCGGACTTCGAAGCATGAGCAATACCTCAAATGTTAGGAAATTGCGTGTTGCTTGTACTGTCATGTTTTATTGTCATGTTGTCCGTTTTTGTTGTCATGTTCTGTGGGAATGCGCGGCCTCTGAGGACTGTTGCAGAATCAGCACAGTTGCTCTTGAGTTCTAGCCCTCGTTACCATCTTTGGTTCTTATTTTGCAGCACCTTAAATGTAATCCGCATAAAGAAATTGCGTTGTACTTGTAGTCCAAAGCGCAGTTACAGGACTTGTCAAAAAGCCAAGAGAGCCGCGCGCGACACGCGCCGCGCGGACGGTGTTAGCATAAACGCGATTACGGCTTTTCCACGGCCCCGTACTCTGACCCCGTGCAGTTTTGGGCGGGGGGACCACGACACATCGACAGCTGGGGGGCTGATAGTCTCATGCACCCTCAATTCGTTTGGGAGCACCATGTGTCTTTAACCGCACTAATATCGCGCACGTCGCACTGCGTCTACGCGCCTAATGGTCAGATCAAATGTCAAGCGTGACCAATTTATCTTCCTGCGCGTTAGATGTTTTTTCTGAAATTATGGAAGCACTTCATGATACCTTCTTCTTCGAGCACAGATCTCAGCATAGTTGTTAGCCAGGACCATATTCGCACAGAGTGTACCATTTGGTCTCACAAAACCGTGAGACGAAGGCGACAGAAACATTTTACCTGCCTTTCATACTGTCTACATAGCCCACACGACCACGGCTTACATCGCAAGTTACTGCGCATGTTGCCTGCTCCAACGTTGCGATTACCAGCGTTTTGACTTTTGCTAGCTCACGAGCCGTTCTGCTTTCCTGATATTTTTTTACCTGGCAAATGGGCCATCAGTAACAGTCTACTTCGCAAGGCAAAATACGTTTGGCTCTTCTCAGCGTCACCAACGATGCGTCAGTGCAATACTTCGTCGGCATATTGTTTGCCGCAATCCTATTTTCGTACGTGGAGTTTTTGCGGGCAGTTTTCTCCTGCGAGTTTCAATGCAGTGCTTACTTTTCCACCTTTACAGTGCTGACAAGGGAAGGATGGTAGGTTGAAGTGGCCATTCGAAATGAAACGCATACCGGCTGAAAGGACTTTGGAGGAGATCACGAAACCTTCTTCCATATCTGCTGCGGACCCCCCCCCCCAGGAAAAAGTTACGCAGCTTTTTAGAGGGAGAATACTCGCATTCAATGAGAATTGGCGGCATAAGGCAAACACGACATGGCAGCGTGGCCGAGTGGTTACGTCATAAGGCTCCCGAATGCGTGGTCGAGGGTTTGGATCCTTGATCCGAGTGCTGTCTTGCATTTTTTCGAAAGCGGTCGCTGTGCACTGCACAGTGTTTTTGCATAGCCTTGTGCTTGATAATGTCTTGACGTGATGTTAATGGAGCCGTTGCGAACAATTTCATGGAGAACATTTCTGGCTGAAGAGATTGTCATACGAGCCGAAGACTTCTAGCAGGTGCAAAAGCACCACTGTGGGATAGAACATCTTTCAACACTATGTGAGTGATGCATGAAGGTTTTGCCCATCACAATCTCCAGCATGATTGCCGCATCACCGTCACGTCATGTGGAAGCGTTTTTATACTCACAACTTCGTGCGATTTCGGATACGGTTTCCACGCATGCCGTCTTGAGAATAAAGTCATTTTTCAGAGCAAACTCGTTTGTTGGAATGCATTTGTGTTATAAAAAATATGTATGCTTTTCAAATCAATGAAAGAAGACAACAGCCGAAAAAATGTTCTCCAAGGAATCGTCCACAATGGCTCCGTCACTTCAGAAACATTACGTCACGACATTATCAAGCACAAGAGCTATGCAAAAACGCTTTGTAGTGCACAGCGACCGCTTTCGAAAAATGCAAAAGATCAAGGATCTAAACTCCAAACCCTCTACCACGCATTCCTGAGCCCTATACCTTAAACGCTCGGCCACGTCCTACGTCGCATCTGCCTTACACCGCCGATTCGTATAGTATTCTCTCCCAAAAAGCTCCGTAAGTTTTTTCTGGTCGGTCCGTAGCAAATATGAAAGACGGTTTCGTAATCTCTGTGCAAAGTTCAGCTGGTATGCATTTCATTCCAAATGGTCACTTCGACCTACCGTCCTTCCCTTGTGTGTGGTATTCAGTACTGGATGGTGCAAAGAAACGATTCGTGAGCCTAGGGTTGCAAACAGACCGCATGACGATTTGGCAACGAGTACGAAAAGCTTGTGTAATGAGACTATGCGACTCTCAAGGTGGGGGGGGGTCTTTATTTAAAACTCTGGTCTATAGTTTTTTGTCTTGTGGCCGGTCACGTAGCGACTACGTGTCCACAACTGAGCACCACTGCTCATAATATTCATTCGTGGGACCTGCCTTTGACGAATCGAATGTTCTAGGTTATTTGTGGCGGTGAGAAAGTGGAGTTGTTACATATTCTCTCGGGCTACGACAATGCCGATATCGTGTCGTGTATAAGCTGGAGTGGTGACAGCACTTTGCTTGCCATTGCTTGTTCAGAAGAGGCTCCATTTGATGTGAGTTTTGTACACATTCTGATGATGACTTTATACTCATGACCTTGAAGAAGCGACTTGTTTTTATATGACAGATTATGGTTTTTGCTGCAAAGGAAGGACGTATGCTGCGCACAATAAATAACTTGCCGAACTCACTCTTCACCACGTGTGCTTTTTTCAATGCGCCCAACTATTTCCTTATCGTCGGTGATGAACGAGGTCATCTTCAGATATGTGTGGGTTTCGTATCTTTTTCCAATGAATTTTGAAACAAATGCAATCAGCTGAAGTATTTAGTGCAACGATCGTTGAGTGATTACACCGGAGCATAATTACCGTTTATTTGCTGCCTACCGCGCGTTCGTGCTTTGCATCAGCGTTTTGAGCGTTCGGCAGCGCTCACCAGCGTTTTGAGCGACAAAAATATGGGTATCAATTTGGCATCTTGTGTTACCCAGCGTTCTGAGCTTAAGTTAGCGTAGCTAGCGTTTTCAGCCACAGGGAAAATACGGATATTGACCTATACTCTACGCTCTAAACGTAGATTGGTACCTATACCGTACTAGTCGCTCAAGAAACGCTGGGGCATGCTCAAAACGCCAAGACACTGACATAGAGTATGAAAGCACGCTCACCGTCTTCTCGACAGGTGGTCAGCTACGGATAAGTAAGTTTCGGTTCCAAAAGCTGTCGAAATTCATCATTAGATCGCGGATGGCAGAGCCTTACAGAGCGCATCACCATTGAGATTCTGCGACGGGAGGAGAGGGCGTTCAGCGCTGGAGAAGGTTGATAGCGAGGGATCATAGCGAACAGTTAGTTGACTGTTAGTGGACTGGAGAAACTTGATAATTCAAAAACAAAATGTCGAGAAAAGTAAGTGTTAGTGCCCGCTTCAGATGGGCCTGACTGCAGTATTTTTCACTGTTCGTACTCGTCGAATTCACGAGTGGCTGAAAGTGTGGGCGCTTTCCAAGGTTCTCCTCTTCAAAAAGCGCCTTTTTATGAATTTTCTAGTGGATTTACTACATTTAATTGTTCGTAATAAATTTTACTAGAAGCATTCATGTATCTGTCCTTAGCCGCGATATAGGACATCGAACGCGAGACGACTAAATCGAGGCTGCGCCGCAAGTAGCCCAATTCCAAACCGGTCCAGATAATGATACGTTCATGTCGATAGATGTTCAAGATGTGCTTTTCATACTTTTAAGTTCCTCAATTCCTTTGCTGTAAAACCACACAGAAAATTCAGGTGGATTCGGGGCTGGGCTGCTGAAAGAGAGGCTGTGATTTTTGACTGAGTCCGGGATATTGCATCCGAAACCCGCTATCTCCGACAGATACTTATAAGCGCGATCTCAATAAGATCATCCGAATATCGGGGGTTTTTCTGCAGACTGTTGCCATCCATTGTCTTTGAAGCCTTTTCTTGATAGGGCTTAACATGGGTTTTCATTTTGGCGTCAATGGCTGGTGGAGCTACCCATAACAGTCTAAAAAGTGATAATTTCGAAGAAGGATCAAAATTTGCAAAAGGATGCAAAAGTGGGCGTGGCTGAAAGGTTGGAGACTAGTGTTAGTGCATCAGTGCGCGTCTATGAGTACCTTCGTTGCGTGAAGATGAGTTGGATGTGAAAACAATAACCTTTCCAGTTTCAAAAAAGAACCACACGATCGCGCCGAAAAGAGGCGTGGCTGTCCAGGCGGGTGCCTTGGGTCTTTCAGCAAAAGTCACAAAGTAACAAGAGTACATTGTGTTGCTGCCAATTTCGGCGAATGACAAAACATTGTAGCGTTTGCCGTCGGAGAGTACACTCGACTGACCATAACAGTTATAATCGAACCGCTTTATGTTGGGGGAATGGGGCGATTGAACTCAGGTCTCAGTACTGTTTGTGTCCCAACTTTGCCCTACAATACCGTCACTCGGGGTCTGGCACTATGACGAGCAACGGTGGCCTTCTTGTAGTAGTGTGGTAGCATCCAATTGTCGATCTGATTGCCGAGGAACAGGCAATATGCACCGACAGTGACCGCCTTATTCTCTGTATAGACCGCCTGAAAGTCAGAGTTTGGAAATCCTCCGCTATGATGATCATCCACTTGGGCCGACGTAACTCCTCATGGTAGAACTCGGGCGGCTTCTCATCTGCGTTCATACAAATTCACGTATTGTGTAGTTTGGCTCGAGTCCAACGACCACCATACTTCATCGTAGGCTCGAGTCGTCCTTTCACTAGTCGTGCCTGAGAACATTACTGCTAGAGGCATAGAATCGGTACTGCGTTCGTGCTTCTACAAGAAAATTAAGTACCCATGCGCGCACCCTCTTGACCATCTTCAGTTTATCGGACATAACTCGGACAGCAGTTGCAGCAGGGATGGCAGTCTCGCGGGGAAGCTCGACAGGGGTCCAGCCTGTGCGATCAGACATTCAGCGCTTGACTTATCCACACTTTTCTATTGTGCAGATGAACATTATGGGACCATCCAGACAATTTTTCCCTTTCTTCCTTATTCAGGCTCCTAAATCAAACCTTCCACCTTGTATTTCGAGAACACCATTGCTGGTCCGGCGCCGGTCGAATTTGAGCAGCGCACTTTACGACGCCTGCTTTGAATTTCCGGCGCTGATTTTCACCACCCAGCTTCTTTTCAACTTCTCGATAACTTCTTTTGTAGGTAGGATCGCCAAATTTCATAGATACAGTAACTTAGTACCTTTTACTGTTACCAGTCTAGTTCTCTAATTCACCCCTTGGAGAACCAAAGAATTCGATTATCGACGTCATCTCGCAAGCGAGGTCGACGACTTCGTGCCATCGCAGTCTCCGTAGTTTCAAATGGGTGGAATCGAGATGCAGCACGAATGATAGGCAGTTGACCATGTCTTCAGTATTGATTTTCTTGTGGACTGGAGGTCCCGTTCAATGAAAGAAATTCCAGCACGAAATTCTGGTCGAAGTGTTGCAGAACTTCCCGACCGACCTAATATTTACATTGTTCTCAAGCTTCTCCGTTGGCTGACCTCGGCATCGAGGTTTAATAAAAAGTTTAATAAAAGTTTTCCTAACCACATAGTGCTGCGGAATATTTTCAGGATGTCAAGCAATCATCTGAGGGACACGTACTTGGAATGTGGGAAGGTTATCGAATCCGTGGTGTTTATGGAATGAGCGACAGCGTAACAGTTCTCGCTTCTGATACTCACCACAGGTTAGCGTCGTGTAGGTGCAATCGTCCAATTAACAAGAATATTTAGTTTATTGTTGGAGAGGCACATAAATATAGCTGCTTCGGTGCGCTCGTAAAAGGTGTAAGCTAGTTCCGAGTCGAGTCCCATGTTTAGTACCCTATCCAGCACTACGAGTGGACTCAATGATACTAGGTAAATGGAAACAATACTTCGAACGCCCGGCGAAGGTGCCAGTGTGGGGAAGCAGAATTCAGAGCGCCGTGAAAGAAGGGTTTTCGGCTCACGGAAATACTGCTACTAGGTAAGGTCATAGGTCGGCAATTTGCATGAACTGTACCCTGCCTTCTAAAGTTGTGGTGTAATTTTCTGAAAGAAGTTGTGAAGGCTTTTCTTCAGTGTGGCTTCCCTCTTTTCTCTTGTGCCTTCCGTAAAGCGATGAAGACCTATCTAGGAGCGACCTTCGTTGAATCTTAGCACGTTTCGTTTGCGTGTAGTATGCTGATTATTCAGTTCGCAGCCGAGATTGTTGAATATAGGGTTGGCCCATAAGAGATGAAATTTTTCCGGTATTTCGCGCTAAATATGCAGAGCTTTGCCACTGAGTTTCACACAGTCTCGCAGAGAATTCCTCGCCCTATAAGGTAGTCCTCTTGGTTTTTTTTTGAAAACTCTGAGTCCTCTTAGTTTGTTAAGAATTCTGTTTCCACTAAATTTCTAAGTACTCAAATCAAAGACTCCTTGTTTGCTCATAGCCCACATCGAACCTTATGCCCCACTGAGCTGAACTGTGAACTAGCTAGAAGGCTTTATCAATGAAGATTTGTGCCCAAGAATGGGGAATGGTAGATAGAGGCCCATAGTCCGCCTTAGTAGTTTACATCAAGTTTTCCTGTAAGCTCATAGCTCATAGGAGCCCTAATTACCAGTGGGTGGCTGTCAAGTGAATAGTAGGTACTTGACTCGTGCGTAAGTAAAGAGTTAGAGCACCTACTTGCTTTTGCTTTTTTTCGATACGTCTAGTATGACTCCAGCAGTTAATCTTTTCTATAATTGGGAAGATGCTATCGGTGGATCAGGCGATTGTAACTCATGAACAAGCAGCTTGCACTGAACTGTATTTCCCTATGTAGTCCACAGAGTCACCCCAATCGACAGAGACGAACTTGTTGGGAAAATTAGTAGCGCCAAACAGGCCCCTGCAGCAGTCTGACCTAGAGTGGCTTTGTCGCCGAACATAAAAGCCATACTTGTAATCGGGGCTCTTAATAAGCTCAAGAGACGAAGTGTTAGGAAGTATCCTAAATCTTGAGGGCTCTTACAGCTAGGGCAGCATACAGACTTCGCAGCATCACGCGTTACAGCGCTGCACAGCGCGATGGCGCGCTTTAACGCGCGATTTCGCGAAATATGGCGCTGCCTGAACGATACCAAGTTTCCCAGTGCACGAAGAGGGATTCTGTTTCTTGCCTTTAGCTCAGGCTCTCATCTGGGAGGAAACGTAGATGGTGAAGTCCTGTGACTATCCTCCCGATGCCTAGTAGGACTGAAAATTGGCAAAAGACTGAACAGGATTACATTCCGGCCTCGCACTAGAAGTATCGAAGAATGCAAAAACAAAGGCGCATGAAGAACTCGAATCTCCGACTCTCCGAATCTCGAACCTCCTGCCAGTGAGCCAGAATACCTACCTACTGAATCACAGCCACTTGCAACCTAGTTATTCGTGTGAAACGCAAACGAAAGCGAAGGATGCATATTAAGAAAACACCTAGCGGAAGTAGAGAAAAACTACCTGAAAATAAGTCAATTTCACGCGGCCGACAGGGAGGTCATTTAGGTCATGGCGCACTTTTCAGAAATGGTTTGTTCCATGTTGTAGGAGTAGATAAGCGTCCATCCAAGGATCAAAAAATGGGTTTCATTTTGTGATTTTTTTGTGATTTTGAGGGTTTGTGAGTATGCCGAGAAGGAGTGAAATAGTTTTCTAAGAAAATGCCAGTTGAGCCTTTTTTTGGATCATTTCCAACTGTATTGTCGTGTATGCACAGTTAGACAACGGTGCGTCGAGAATAAAGCAAATAACGTCAGAAAGTAGCTTACTTGGCATGTAGTGAGGTAATGTTATAATTTCTTCAGTGATTCCTGCAGCGTCCCTCCCCGCACGCAAACGAGTATTCAGCGCTATGCTGGCACCGAATGACCGCGCTGCCAAATATAATTGTCGGAGAAGTTATTAGGTCATGAACTGCCATCAATTGCCGCTAAATACGGAGTCTCAATTTTTTTTCTATTTTCCTGGGTCATGATGATTCATCATGTTAACAAGTGGCTATGAGTGTCCGGTTATGCGCCTTCGTTACCCGAGTCTCTCTATATATCAGTATGCAAATGCATAATTCATATTAATTCCAAGCGAGAAACAGATGTGCTGTGCTCCTGCACCGAGAAGTTCAAAGAAATGCAGGTCTTGTCCCCCCGGAAAGAGTTACGGATAGGCTTTGGTATTGTCATGAATTTGAGAAGACCAAATTCGCGACGGCTGGTCTTGCCTGTGACTTGCACTGTAATGGGGTTGAGAGAGTTATGATGTCACTGACAAGCAGGGCACGCCATCGCGTTGTGACCATCTCTTGAAAAATACGTTCCCCTATTCCATCCTCAAATACGACCTTCCCCCCATGCTATCTACCATTTCCTAGATTTTCCCAACTTCCTACCACTTTTTCCATTTCTGCCGAAAACTTTCTTCTTTTTCCCCAAAATTTGGCTGTTACGGGGGGGGGGTCGTCACGATTTGACTATCATTTTCAACTATACAACTAAAATAGTAGTTGGATAGATCTTTGGCAGTTCTTCTCCCATCAACGACCGAATACGACCTCCCTTTATAGCGTCCGTGAAACAAGAGAATATAGGAAAAATTTCTCAGACTAAGCACGACCCCCCTCCTCGGGGTCAAATACGACCCCCACCTCCATTATGATCATCACAACGATGGCGTGCCCTGCTGGCGAGACCGGTTAACTGACACCTGAAGGTCAAAAAAATGTTGCCGGAAATCCTCATACAAGGGTAACTGATGGCCCCGACCACGATTCTGACAGATTCTGGCACTTATTTTTGGCGCCGAGTCCATTTGACGCCAGCATGCCGCTAGATAACGCCTGCGTGCTCGTTGTTCAGTGCAAGGAAGCTCTTGTATCAAATCAGTGATGAAGCATTGAAAAAGAAAGGTGAAACTCTCTTCTATCATAGTTCAGATCCACTCAAATACAGAAAGTCGTGAGTTTCCAGTTGCCAATATTAAAAAAAAGGTCTTACGAGCTGGATTTCCCTATTCAGTGAACGAGCGGTCCAGGTGATAGCGTTGGGACGGTCGCATACAGACGATCGCTACGATCGCAAACAGACGATCGCTACGATCGCTACGTTCGCCGCGACCGCTGCTGCTATCGCGAAGTATGAACGCTTCCTCACGAAGGCCCTGAGCTGACCAGGAAAGATTTGAAGGCAGTTGGCACGATGATTAGGTGCTCGGCCTAAAATGCTAGTAGGGAGTTATACATTGGGGAAATGGCGAAAGAACGGAGTGAAACGGTCAAAATCCTGCGAAGGAAGAGCCTCCGTTCTCATGTGTTAGAAGTCGATTTTGGACGAGTTTCCTGTAGGCATCTTGCCAATAACCGCTACCGAAAGCACGGCTGCATATATGTGCCCACATATCCATGCAGCATCACGGCCGCCTCATACCAATCCCTTCGCTTCATAATTTGCTTAGCAAATGTATCGATTGAAGCGTCAGGAACGGTCGTCCATTTGTGGGCGGGCAGGCGTGGCGGGCGTTTGGATCGTAATGTTGTGGCTTGATAGGGTCCTTATAAGGGCACCTATCTTGGAAAGGGCGTTATGCAGCCCCTGCTCAGGGTCGCGGAATTCCGTCCTGCCAGGCATATTAATCCTACTCGTCTTGGGGATCCATCGTGCCAACTGCCTTCAAGTTAACATCGGAAATGGGATGTATACCGTCTTTTGTACATCTCTAGTAGCTAATTACAAATCTGCCTTTCCTATCTGCTAAACCATTCTCTGAGCAGCGCCATGCAGGTTTTTTTTACCTAATCATGCTCAACATGTATTTAATGCACGAGAAAACACCCAAAATAGCTAAAATCTGATTCTATGGGTGTTCTGGTGCACAAAAAGTGTTGCAGTTATCACAAGATTGCCAAGTAATGAACAAAAGTGAGACCTTTCACACAGGACTCGAACCCACATTTTCCCCCTACCGGTCGAAGGCACCAACCATTACGCCACCAAGGCCGTTCTTTCCTTCCTAGCTCAACGCCTTTTATGCCGTAGCCTTAACCTTGTAGCGCTTTAATCAATTTGGACAGTCTAAGGTACTTTCAAAGTTTCGTTCGAAGGCATAGGGCACGATAAGATGTTATATGGTGGGGGAAAAAAGCGAAGTGAAGCATCCAAAACGTGCGAAAAAACCTTGGTTCTACACGGCTCAGAGAGAAAGACTTTCCTTTTGGCATCGTGTCAGTAACCGCTACGGCAGATACGGCTGCGCAGCGCCATGTGCATGAACTCATATATCCATGCAACACCGCAGCCGCTTCATATCGCCGTCATATTGCACTACGCAATTGAAGCGATACGAGCTTCAGCATCGGTCGAGCATGGGCGAATGGGTGCCGTGGGCGTTCGGGTCAGTATGCTGCAGCTTGATAGGGCGCAGTAAGGGTGCCTTTCTTGGAAAAGACGCCACGCAGCGCCTGTTCGGGGGCGCGCAATTCTGTCCTGCTACATAGTCGCGGAAAAAAAACTTGGAATAAGAAGTCGCGCGCTTTTTGATAAGTTCACATAAAATTTTTGAATTGCACATGAAAACTTCGTTTGCTCAAATCAGCATGCCTTTAGATGCTATTCCAAAAAATAATTTTTGTTGATTAGATTTGTTACCGGGACACACTTTTGAAGATTATTGCGATGCGGCATGCCGCTGCCACTCTAATGTTAGCCTGGTTTTAAAGTTCCTAATGATTTGCGATCCATCGGAAGAAGATCACACCTGTGTGAGTGTTCGCTCCCTTCTTCCATTTCTTTTTTTACAACTATCGAGACACCTATGTTCTTCCCAAAACGTTACAAACTTTGAAAACCGATCCAATATCAGAGCAGCAGCGCGTGCCGCATCGCTATAAACTTCAAAATTCTGTCCCGCTAACGAATTTCATCAACCCACTTCATTTTTTAGAATAGCATTTTGATGTGTCCTTGATTTGAGTAAACAAAGTTTCCATGTGCAGTTTGAGAAATGTATGTAAAACTATCAAGAAGCGCGCGACTTGGGCTTGTTCCAAGCTTTTTTTGTATTAATCCGTAAGGATTTATCGGACGAGTTGGCTTCAAGCATTGTGCCATTACTGAGAAACTAATCTCTTCGATTTTCTTTGTTTTTGTTGGAACGCTTGCACACTCCACAGTCACTAAGTGAGGGCGGGGGAACCAGGAGGTCGTACCTACCCCCAATTTTCTGCGACGACGCTGGACCCTCGTCTTCCCCCTCACATTTTCAAGAGAGAAGGCCAGCCGGCTCAGCCATTCCACCTGAAAATGGTTTTTTTTTGAAAGTTTCCAAACTTTACCGTTTCACTCGCCATATACACTCCTCCCCCCGCCTTACGTGGTATGTAGGAAAATAAGGCACGATCACGGGCGCGAAGTGGCCGGGGAATGAAATCGAAGTACTCTACAACCTGTTACCTGTTATGTTGAAAATTTTCCCATTGATTTTGATGAAACGCACGAATCGTCCTATCTGTGAGGATTTCTCATTTTTGTAAGCAGTTCTCGATAGATATGCTGAAGAACGGGTTTCGAGAACTATGGTTCACAGTGAACCTGCTATAAACTACAGTATGTTGAACCGTTTTGTGGACCACTCATTTTACGAGTACAGTGACCAAAAAACGATAGAAGAAATGTAAAAAGTCAAACAAAAGATGGAGGAGGATGTGCTTTCTGTGGGCGTGATTCGTATACGAATCAGTCGGTCCCACTTTGCCTACAAGTGTGATTCGCATACGATTGTCTAATGTCTCTTTATGTCCATCTATTTATAACATATACCAGGTGACGGCGAGGGGGATGGCCTGGTGGTTACTGCAGCTGGACTTAGCTCATTAAACCATTGCTTCAGGCGAATGTCTCGTTATGTTTCAATATCTCTCAGAATAGCCATGGAAACATAGTGATTCACAGCTTCTTTGATTCAAAGGTCACAGAACACTAGGCTGTCTAGTGATGTATGATCTTGGTAGAGTGCTTCGCAAATGACAGTTTTAAGTGCTAGTGCATGTGCATATATTTCGGAGTGATGTGTACAACTTTTTTTTTCTAAGGTTGCGAAGATATCGTTTCGATAGTCGCATCGATGAAACCATGTTCACGGAGGAAGTACCTATTGTATCTTTCCGAGTGCATCCGAATGAAAGGTATGGAAACACACACTGCATTTAATAGATACAGGAGCATCCCCAATATATTGCCATTCCATTGCTCAAGATGTTGGAAAAATTCCGTAATTGCCAACGACTACTATGCGGACAAACTTAGTAGAATTTTTATGAAATAACCCTGTCTCTAACTCCCTCAAATATCTTTTTTCAGAACAACTTTCTGCCATTTCGCGCCGAAAAAAGAAATATACTATATATCTATATATATATACATAATATATATATATATATATAATATATATATATATATATATATATATTATATTATATATATAATATATATATATATCATAGTACGAAGGGGGGCCAAAAAAACGACGCGAGCTCACATATCAGCAAATTTTCCGCTAGCCCAGACGAGGCGTGGGATAGGAGTACGCAGGGGCGGTATATAATACCAGGGGATATATATATACTATATATATATATATATATATATATATATATATATATTATATATATATATATATATATATATATATATATATATATATATATATATATATATATAATATATATATATATATTATATAAAGTTTACCGCCCATATATATGATTCGCTTCGTCTGTGTTTGTTTGTTCGTGTGTTTGCAAGTTTGTAAGTTTGTTTGTCTGTTCGGAAGTTCGGTTCGACCTGAAAAACGACTTGGGGAGGTCGGGTCAAGCTGGGATGGGTAGAGCATGGGACAAGAAATAAAAAGCACATCTGCCCCATGGGAAGCCCCGCCCACAGTTGGCGGGGCACTCGCTGAAATTTTGGGGTTCCGCAGAGAAATGTTCATAATTCTCTTCAGGAGCAGCTTAAATATGGAGAAAAAGTTTAGTAATGTTAGTAAGGAGTTGCCAGACTCCCTGTGAGGAAACACCCCCGAAATGGGCGGGCGTTCAAGGTGTGCGGTGCTTCTCATAAAACTCATTAACCCAGTTCGCGAGAGTGTTTAGAAGTCGCAAACAGCTCAGTGCAGAATGTCAATATCTGGCGCGTGTTGGGCAGGCTCAAAGTGTGTTGTGACCCACCCAAAGTGGGCGGAACTTGCCATGACTCGCAGGGCACTCATTTTAAAAATTTGTAGCTCGGTTCCAGAACACTCCAGAAACCGAAGAAGAAGGATCGAGGTCAGCGAGAGCTGGGCCGATTGAGGATTGAGGGGCACAAACATAGTGGGCGGGGCCTGCTCCGAGGTGGGCGGAGTTAGACGAAAAATCTGTAAAATGGTTCCAGAGCACTCCAGGGACCGGAAAAAAGTGGATTAAGGTCAGCAAAGGGTCGCCGATAAATGTTGTTGGCGGTGCCAGTCCGAGGTGGGCGGAGGCAGACAAAAGTTCTGTAAAACGGTTTTAGGGCACTCCAGGGCCGGAAATAAGTGGAATAAGGTCAGCACAGGGTCCCCGGTAAGGATTTTAGGGCACAAACATTGCGGGTGGGGCCTGCTTCAAGGTGGGCGGAGCCAGACAAAAATTCTAAAACTGTTCCAGAGCACTTCAAAGACCGGAACAAACTGAGTTGGTCGCCCATTGAGAAATGTGGGGCATAAATGTTGTGGACGGGGCCGGCCCGAGGTGGGCGGAGCCAGACAAAAAATAATCTGCAAAACGTTTCCAGAGCAGTCCAGACACCTCCAACATGTAAGCAGAGGTGTGCAGACCTCAACTATTGGATATATGGCAAGAGTTGAGTGTGTCTGTGGTGAGTTGTAACCCGCTCCCAGTTGGCGGGGCGCACAACGTACTTATTCCTCGAGTTTTAGCGCGTATTTCTCCCATACTCTCAACCACCGGTCGTCATAGGTATTAGATTCCAATCGGCTCGGCGGCCGATGCCAGCGCACCTCCTCTGATACCACCCAAGTTGGTCGGACGTGCACGGCTTCGAACCACACATTCCTTCCCCAGCTATTCTGTCGCCTGTGCCTATAATTGACGCACTTCAGCACATTCACATAAGTAATAGTCAAAATAGCAGGGATGTATTTGTCGAGAGGCTTTAACCATGAATACAGAACAAAAGCCTGATAGCGTTGAGCCTAGAAATATGTGAAAGAAGGTACGCGCGGAGCCGTATCAGGAGGAGCGCCGGCCGTGAGCTGACTGATTATATATATAATATATATATGTTTACACTATATATACATGTGTATACAACATATATATGCATATATACATGTATATCACCACACAACAAACACATACACACATAAACGTTTCTTATCTGAACAGTAATCATGCTCGCTTGCCCTTCAGTTCTAAGTCCAACGCTTTCCTCATCGGTTTGCAGGCATTCTAAGCACGTGCCCGTATCATCGCAGCCGCTACTTTCTTCTCAGCTCGATTAGAGCCGCGTCTGACCGTACCGATGTCCTCGACTCATTCTAGTCGTATCCAACCGCAAGCGCATCTCATCATCCTCATTTCAGCTAAGTGGAGCTGCCTTCAATATTTCCTACATTTGGGCCAGTACTCGCGCTGTAGAGCATCGCACATCTTACCACTGTACCGTGACCTTGAGCATTTTGAAGCAACGCCTGTCACAGAGCATGCGGTTAACATTCTCTATTTCATCTAGGCACCATTTATTCGAGCGTGCCTCGCTTGATCCTCACTGTTATCTTCGACTCGTTCGATGTTTTCGCCGTGGCGGTTTAGGATAGGTTCTGTGCACTATTCGTAACTCCCGAACTTGGTCTCTTCAGCTCTATCAGAATGCATTCTCAGCAAGTGCATCCTGACGTCTTTGCACTTTGCCCTCAATTTCTTTCACGATGTCTTTTGTCAGGGCAATGTGGTCAGCGTAGAGGATAGCTTTCAGTGGCCCGTCCATGATCTTCTCATGACATCTAGAGTTGGGAGGAGGAACAACGTGCTCAGAGTTGATCCTTGGTGTACGCAAACCGTGGTGTCTATCTCCTTTGAAGCAGCTGAAGTATGGTGCAGCTGCCTAAACGCCAGCAAACATGTACTTCACTGCATACCAGGTGTTCTGTAACTTCGCTCTCTTAGCGCTTTCCAGAGCGACAAGCTGGGGCAGGCGGTGGAATTGTCAAGAAGGTCGCCTCTTCTCTCGATACCTCTGCATCTACTCCAAGCAATAAAGATGGCATCATTGATGGATATCTGTGACGTGAATCCAAATCGTTCCTGCGAGATAGAAACAAGGTCGGCTTGCCAACATAAACCTCGGCCTGGCGCTTTTGTCGCCACTATTCTTGGAATTTTTCGAGGCATGGTTTGCCACGGTGGCAGGGCCGCATACATAGCGGAATCAGCGGCGAAGGGTCGTATTCGGTCTCCCTTCTGGGGGGAAGGGTCGTAATCGCAGAGATCAGTACAATACAGCAGCGACGTGGCCTGCAGGATGAGTGATGCGTTCGGAAAGGATGTGGAGTGCATGGCGCATTGTTTATCAGCTCCTCTCTGCTGCAGTTCCTATTCACTCCATGTGAAGGAGGAGCACGGGAGGCCTACCGAGCTTTCTAGATGGAAAATTGGGCTTTGCATGTGGGGAGATCCTCATGCTGCGGCCAAAGCTCCCTTTCAAATGGGAATCCGCGACGGACGAATTTACGCAGTAATTAAGCTGCAGCAAAGATGTAGCACACTTTAGAAAAAAAAACTCCCTAGAAAACTTTCCCAGTGCAGTGTAGTTCCCCACTCCTCCTTACGTATGAACGAGATTATGGCCTTTGAAACGTAAGTGAGTCGCGTTCTTCAAAAGTTATTCTTGTGATATTCCGTGACGGGTGAATTTCGCTGTAACTGAGCTACAGCAAAGATGTGGTACTCGTTGAGAAGAGAAAGCCGAGAAAGCCCTCCTGGCTTCCAATAGCTTCGTTACGCCATGATATTTGAAAGGTGAAACAACTCTCGTTCTCCAGAAATTCTCCGCCTTATTTTCTGGCCAGGAGCCGTCATGACGCTTGTGAACTCTGTAGGGTATTTCATATAGAGCCTGGCCATACAAAATGAATCATCCTCACTCCTGTGCTAGAGATGGTTCTGGATGGACTTGTACGCCTTAAAAATACTACATGCGAAGTATAATCATAGTTCCACCCATGAATCTCACGAAATTCCGTTTTACACGACGTTTGCAAAATGCCCCCGTACAAAAAAATGTGGCAATCACCAATTACCAATTCGAATGCCAACACCAAACACTAGCTTGAAAGAACACTTTTTTTTTTCGACAATTTTTAAAAAATGGTCGTTCTGACAATGCCAGCAAAATGATAGTTCCTGAAACAATCGAATAATCTAACAACAGCTGTGCAACAAAATGAATAAATTCTGATTTACCAGTCTATTGGAACTCTATTTCGATTAAGTTGGAAAATACGGTTGGCCCATGCTCGATCAGAGATTTTCAATAGCTTACGGCCGATTACACCAATGGTTAACTCCCTAAGCTCACGAACATTGTGGAACTTGTTCATCGTTAGCATAGATCATGCGCACCAATGAGCTTACACATCCTCGATTGGGTTTAAATCAGGGCTATTGCTGGCCAGGGCAAAAGGGCGGTTTGGTGACGACTGAATCACGCTCAGCCAAAAACTAACCTTACACAATCGGTTCGGCAACATCTTCTAGCAAAACCAATTAGGTTTTCGCAATGGTTTTTAGTTGGAAACAGTACGTAACTCATATTCCTCCCATGTGTGAACTTGGGAGTTTTCCAAGACACGTCTAATATTAGGTTGAGTCGATATGATTCGGACAATTGACAAATTTTTTCTTTATCGTACAACTTTTTAACGACAACTGGGGTTCACTTGAAATATGCTCCATCTTCATCGATGACCTTCTGCCACCGGGTAGGCAGATCGTGGATGCCCTTGCTCCAGAAGGCCGGGGGCTGGGTCTATAAGAAGTTCTCGAATGCCTTCTTGACGTCGTCGCGAGTACTGAAGTCTTGGCCGTCTCGGTGGCGTTGGAGGTGGGAGAAAAGGTGGGAATCCGAAGGAGCCAGGCCTGGAGAGTGCGGTGGGTGTGAAAGCACGGTCCAGCTGTATGACAGCAGATCGCCCTTGATCGATCTTGCAATGTGCGGTCTCGCTTTGTCGTGCTGGAAGTAGACATGAGACCGCCGCCGTTGCGAATTTTGGACATTTGCTTTCAATTCTCGTAATTGACGAATGTAGACGTCGGCGGTTACTGTTGCACCTTCATCGAGCAGTTCCCAGTACTCTACGCCGTGTACCTTCCACCAAATACCGAGCATCACCTTTTTCGGGTGTGGACTGGGTTTGGGGACGTCGTTTGCGTCGGCATCTTTGTCGACTCATTGTGCACGGCGGTGAGAGTTAGAGTAGAGGACCCACTTCTCATCGCCATTGATTATTTCGTCGAGCCAATGGTGGTGGCGCTTGAAGGTGAGCAACGAAAGTGCGACCTAGCACCGCCGATCCATGTCCCGCTGCGACAGAGCATGGGGTACCCATCGAGCGGGTTTCAGCACCTTGCCGATTGACTTCAAGCCGGGAACGACAGTAGTCTGACTCACCCCAAGAGCGGTCACCATATCTTAAGTGGTTTGATACGGATCGGCTTCCACCTGTTTCCGCAGCGAGTCCAAATCCAGCTCCGTCGGGCGTCTCGCATGGTCTTCATCTTCGATGGAATAGTTGCCCGACGCAAACTTTGAATGCCACAAGTAGACTGTACTTCTAGCGGGGGCATGCTCCTTGTGGACTTCCTTTAGGCGTCTGTCGTTATCCGCGTGTTCTTGGCCAGATAGCGTTAGAAAGAGTATGACGTTGCGGAGTTGGTCTCTGGACGGCTTGAAATCGTGCGGCATGGTGGCGGAATGAACCTAGTTTGGAGTGTTTGTTTGATTGCACTTTGAAGCGCTTGTTATAGTCTTTCCAACGGTACCTCGCGCGTCCATTTTCGTTCACTCGCTGCTGATTTATGATCTCTAGAAATCATCACTACCATTTGTCCGAGCCCTATCGACTCAACCTCATACTATCCTTCGCCACATTAACCTCCGAAGTTGACTTAATACCCCGGCACGACACTGCAGAGTTGAATGCTTTCCTCAGGATACTTATTCCAATCGGGCATCGAAGGAGAATGTCGAGAGGTCTTCCCAACTCAATATCCTGTAGGTCCCTCGAGAAAATTGTTGATAGCATGATGAGTGCGGCCCGAATCCCGCGCGATTCGACGGTTCGACTGTTTTTGAGTGTTCTTTGCAATATCCTGTCCTTTTCAAGATCCATCAATGAAGTCCCACTTGCCATAGCCTAGAAAAGGCAAGAAGTCATAATGGTGCAAAGTTTTACCTAACAAAAATGAGATGCAGCGGGAAAATATGCGGTGGAAGTATCATTTTGCTGTATTGTCAGAACGACCATTTTTCAAAAAATTGACGAAAAAAAAAGTTGTTCTTTCAAGTTAGTGTTTGGTGCTGGCATGCGAATTAGTATTGGTAATTACCACGTATTTTGCATGGGGGCATTTTTGAAAACGTCGTGTAAGACGGGATTTTGTGAGATACATGGGTGGGACTATGATTATGCTTCGCACTGTATGTGTAGTCTAGTCCGATAGTCTCCAATGTCAATACGCGCGTATCTGCTGGGTGCCCAGTGTTTCGGCTTTATTTCGTTTCCTTTGGACGGCGTCACTTTCAGGTTTTCTGAAGCTCCATTTTGTGCATTACGCTACTTCTTGGAAACTGATCTCTTCAATTTTCAGTGTTTCCTGTTCAATTGGTCTACTAAATGTTCCTAAGTACTCAGATTCTCATTATCTAATATTCGCATTACAAAGAAGAAGCTACATCCTGATGATTACGGCAGGTATCTTCGCACACTCCACAGTCATTAAGGGGGAGGGGATGAACACCTTTTTTTGAGGAAGCCGTACTGCGGACACTCCCTCCAGGGTAGGGGTCGTAGCGACCCCCCCCCCCATTTTCCGCGACATTATGCTGCCCCTGCTCGGCAGGCAGGCTCAAAAGGCAGGTAGAAGTTTACACTCCTAACCACTTAGCTGTCCCTACTTTAGTTTTCAAGGAGAACATCTTGACGGAAGAAATGTGGCCATTGCCACATTCGTGTTTATTTACTCAATCCTCTCCTTCCATGTTCCTGATGATCTGAAGCAAAAAATTATTTTATATTTGGTTTTCATAACCGAACAAGAAATTGTACTTATCAACCCAAGGCTCCGTTGTTTTTGAAGCGATCCCATTCTGTAGAAAAATCATTGTTTGTTTGTTTGGGCCAGTCTTGACGCAACTGCTCGGCTTCAGTTCTCGATTTCCAGCCGCATAAAGTTTGAAGAATACTGCGATATCGTTGAACGAATTCTGCCATTCACCACCACTCCTCACCACCACTACTGTCTGTGTCCTCTATGCAAGATAATGCGTCTATTCGCGCTTGTCGATGACCAGCACAATAGTGTGCCGGTAAGAGACTGCCGTTCTGAGCGCTCTATATGTCATGCGAATACAATTCAACGGCACGCTTCCGCAGTGAAGATCTACCGGAACGTTGAGCATTATGGGCTGAGGAAGTCACACGGTGTATCATCAGCACTCGAACCGTTCCGGATTTTCTTATGATATAACCTCCTTGCAAGCCTATCGACGAAAATCACCGACAGGCTTGTTAATAGAGGGGAGCTTATACATCCAGAAAGTGGAAGGTTCCATATAAATGAAGCGGAGAGGAAAACGGGTATAAAAGTAAGTTTGGTTGGAGCACACTACTGCGCCGCCTGACGTGATAAAGCAATGCGAAGCGATTCATTCCAGTTTCTATTTAATAATCGTGGAAAGTTCGAAATTAAGAATAAGAATAGTGGGATTTTTTGAAAACCGTAACAGAACGGATGTCGGCCAGTGCTCACTGTGGCGTACTTCAAGCGTGGGCTCCCGCAGAACTTAATGACAGACAGCTTATCCTCTCACTGTGCAAATATCATTTTTGTCTAGAACACAACATAACTCTCATTTTTTGATTGGAGATATTTCTGATTCCCCCCCCCCCGTTTCACGCGCATAATAGCCCTTCCCCCTCCCCCCCTTCCCCTCAGCTCGATAGTAAAGTATTGTGTTCACTATACACCCTAAGCCTGCAGTACCCAATACTAGAAGTTTGGTGAGGAATGAAGTGAAGGTAACCTCTTGTCTATTCTTATCAAGTGATATACTTGCCTGTCACTAGTGTCCCAATGTTCATATCACTTCCCCCTTTGGTGGTGTGAACAACGTACAACCTTGAAGAGGAATGACTGCGGCAATCTCTTTTATCAGTCCCT
This sequence comes from Cooperia oncophora, assembly GCA_036418165.1. Classification (NCBI taxonomy): domain Eukaryota; kingdom Metazoa; phylum Nematoda; class Chromadorea; order Rhabditida; family Trichostrongylidae; genus Cooperia; species Cooperia oncophora. Next base: position 78,349 of record MU966626.1, read on the forward strand.
ATCAGTTGCTATCACTCTGTGTCACCCGTCAGTAATATCCCCGCTACGCTCCTATATCACCTGGTGGAACCAACTTCCCCCTGTTTCTGTACGGGCGCTATGGATCGGGCGACATTTGTGTTCTAATTCCGCTTATCGCACGTTATCAGTACCTGTCACTTACTGTCACCCGAGTGGTCAAAATGAGCGCCAGGTTTTCAAATCACGCGACAGAAGATTGGCTGCTCATATTTGACCTCTGCCAGACCAAAGTTGCGTATAATGTTCTCGAAATGCAAGGTGGAAGATTTGGTTCAGCAGCCCGAAGAAGGGAGAGAGGAAAAAAAATTGTTGTTGCGGACGGTTTCATAATGTTCATTTTATCCATGAGAAAAGGGTGGATGAAGTCAAGCGTTGAATGTCTGATCGCCGTGGCTGGACCCCTGTCGAGCTTCCCCGCGATCCCTGCTGCAATTGCTGTCCGAGTTATGTCCGATTAATTGAGGATGGTCAAGAGAGTATGCGTATGGGTACCTAAATTTGATGCAGAAGTACGAACGCAGTAACGATTCTATCCTGTAGCACTAATGTTCTCCGCATAAAATGTCATTCACGACTCTGAAAACGCATTGCGGCTCTGGATGAAATATGGGTTGTGTTGAACTCCGAGCCGTAATCAAGCGTCAGTTTTATATGAATGCAGATGGAGGCCGTCCGGATCCGGAGATGAGGAGTTACGTGGGCCCGAGTGGATGATCATCATAACGAAGGATCTCTGCGCTGTGGCTTTCAGGTGGCTCTATACAAGGAACGAAATCGTCGCTGTCGGTGTACATCCTGTTCTTTGACAATCAGATCGTCTAATGGATGGTACTACACATCTACAAGAAGGCCACCGTTGCACGTTATGGTGCCAGACCCCGAGTAGCTGTATTATTGGACAGTGCTAGGACACAAACAATGTTGAGACCTTTGTTCAATCACCTCATCCGCCTAACATAGGGCCGTGCAATTTCAACTGTTCTGGTCAGTCGAAGGTACTGTCCGACGGCAAACGCTACAACGTTTTGTCATTCGCCGAAACTGGCATCAACATCAGTTTACTCGCATTTGTTGAAAAAATTAAGGTACCGGTGGTCCAAACGCTTTCGGAGCCTTGGGAGCGAGTCATTGATGAAGGGCAGATCTACCTGACTTAATGTCAAAATATTGTACCTTCTGTTTTTGTCTTCGTTTTATATGGATAAAACCTTCTACATTTTTGAATGAGATGACCTAATATAGTAAGATATTTTGGTATCAAGTTAGATGGATTCCGTGGCTATCAATAACCCGGTCCCAGCATCCTGAGAGCATCTGGACACCGAGCAGCTCCTTTTTTCAACAAATGCGAATAACATGCTGCTTAAACACACATGGTACGATCACACATACAGGGGGGGGGGACAAAAAAGTCACTTCGACCGAGTCGTTTTCGCTGCCCAGATAGGCGACGTGGATACGAGTAGCAAGGCAGAAGATACCCAAGATGTTCCTCTACAAGCAGGAGCTGGCTCTCGCCCATCCTTCATGTAAGCCAAAATATGAAGTCATCTCCAGTCGCAGCCTGACTGGAGCAGACCTCTGGAATTCTCGTCATCTAAACAGCTGTGAATTCTAGTATGGAGTCACCTATGGATGGCTACCTGGAGACCAGTACTCTCGATCTGGATGACCTAGAACATTGAGCAGCTCCGACAACGTCGCCACGGTCTAGAACATCATCTTCACCACAGTCGTCAAGGCGCGGGTTGATGGTATGGACCGGACGTACCTGGAATGGGTAGACCATATTTTCTTCGTGGACCCCGGACATAAGGTGAGCGCTGGCGGTTACACTGAGCAACTCGTGAAGAATATCCTCCTCACATGTTGTCGTCCGTACCTTCTTGGAAACTTTGTACTGCTACAACATTGGGTGCCACCACATAGAATCGAAGGGCGTTGGAGAAACTCTCGCCTACTTGGTATGGAAGGGAGCTGCGTGCCTAAAGAAGATGGAATATACAAGTAGGTCACCTGACCCGAATCCCTCCAACTACCCGGTTCGGGCAGAGTTCAATAGGGTGGTCTACGGTTGCGGAGGAATCGACTATCTCTTGACCTCAGGCACCACATCGCGGTCGCGTGCCAGAATCTCTTGATGGCGCTCGTCCAGAAGTCTGTGGCGAAGTATCATGATAGTATTTAATATGACCTTTAATATGGTGGTGAAAAACGCTGAGAATCCAATAAAGTGTAATTTATAGCGCCTCGAAAGTCAATGAAGAAAAGTGACCTTTTTTTGCCCCCCCCCCCTGTAGTTTGGGTGTGCGTCACTATCGTCCCCCAGCTGTTGAACCGTAGCGCTTTCCCCGTCCTTACATGCACAGGAATGGAAATACAGGACCGTGAAACACGTTAATTCCTCCATGCTCCGCCCGATGCCTCTTGCGGCGCAGACTCCCGTTTATGCGAATAGCCGTCCGCGCGCAGCGCTCTCGGCTTTTTGCGTCCTGTAATTGCGCTTTGGAATACAAGTAGAACGCAATTTCCTGTTGCGGATAACATTTGAGGTGCTGCAGAATAAGAAGCGAAGATGATGACGAGGGCCAGAACTCAAGCGCCACTGTGCTGCATCTGCAATATCCCTCGGAGGCCGCTCATTTCCACAAAACATGAAAACAAAAACGGCCTAACAGTCCCACTCGTTTGTTTAAAGTTTCCATGATTTTAGAGCCGTAATCGCGCCGAATCGCTGGAACGAACTCGCGATTTTAATTAATTTGCGTTTCCTCAGTTTTTTCGGTTTTGTTTTACTTACATCTATTAGGGTGTCCGGAAAGTTTTGAGAAAACTCGCTGCCTCACTTTGAAAAGGCGTAGCGCGCGAAGGCCATGAGCAACTCTTTAGATCAAAACATGGGAAGATAGAGGATTGTCGTAGATCAAATTAGACAATCCTCTATCTTCCAATGTTTTGATCTACAGATCAGCTGATCAACATTTCATTTCGTCATTAGCCTTCGTTGTAACCAATCGAATAATGTGCGACAGACACTACAGTCGACGCATCCCACTTCATTTTTACCATTCCGGCCGCTCCGTCACTCAAGCGAGGAATGAGTCGCTGTCGTCGATGGGTGGCAGTGCACCTTTTCTTGCAACCTGCTACAGGTGGTACGACCGCTTCGCAATGGGAGAGTTTAGCCTCGATGAAGCACCTCGATGCGAACGCCCTCCCTCTTTCAACATTGACATCGTTCTGGCTTTTGTGAGCACCAATCCTGCCCAAAGTTTGAGGGAGTTGGAGAGGACGATCTCTATTTCTTGATCCACTATTCACGGCATTTTGAAAAGAAACGGCTTTAACGCGGCTCTGCCGGGAACTATTCCGCGGTCTCTTACCGCAAGGGAATGTGCGGTGAGGGTCGATCTATGCCAGACACTCTTCGATCGAGAACGAACGATGAGTTGAGCGAGTTTCATAACTGCTCAGAATGAAAAGCGGATCTCGTACGAAAACCCGGATAGGAAACTGGAGTGGTTGCCGTTGAACCAAAAGCCAGAGCCCGTCCTAAAGCGAAGATGCGACGCCAAGAAAGACTTGCTGTCGTTTTACTTCTGCTCCACCATCTGCATCTATTATGAGATTCGTCATGAGGGTACTGCTAAAACATTATCGATATTCTTTGAGCAACTATGAGAGCTGGTGTCTAGAGCTCCAGTTTCACATCAGTACCGGGGCAAATTTCACATCAACATGGACAACGCCCGGCCACATCATGCGAAGGTGACAAGGGACGAACTGGAGAATTTAGGAATTGAATGGCTACCCAATGCTCCATATTCACCTGACCTTAGCCCTTGTGACTACCATGCTTTCTGAGTCTCCAGGATTACGCTACGGGTAAGATGTTCAGTAACCATCAGGATGTCAAGCGTATGGTCGATGATTGGATTGCGTCCCGGCCTGCTTCGTTCTGGAAGAAAGACAATGATGCCCTGCCCAATCGGTAGAGAGACGTCGTGGCTAAGAAGGGCCACGATCTTGATTACTGATTTTTCGCTTTTCTTGTTATTAATGTGTGTTGAATAAAATGAGCGAATTTTCTCAAAGCTTTCCGGACACCCTAATACATTCGTTGTTCTTCATTTCTGCCTTTGTCATCTTCATCGCCTTCTATTCGGACCTTGCCGCATGAACAACACCTCAAATTTTATCCGCGTCAGGAAACTGCGTTTTACTTGTATTCCAAAGCGCAATTACAATACTTGGCAGAGTGCCAAGAACGCTTTGCGCGAAACGCGCCGCGCGGACGGTTGTTAGCATAAAGGGAGTCTGTGCCGCAAGTTGCATTTTGGGCGTAGCATGGACGAATTAGACTTTCTCACGGCCCTGTACTCTAACCCCGTGCAGTTTCGGCTACGCTTCGCCAGCTGATAGTCACGCACATGCAAACTATGTGTTATCGTTTAAATCAGTTTTGACTATCGACAAGTTGTCAAAGGGCTAGCAACTGAATAGTGCCAGTTCAGTTGAGCAAAACAGCTGCAGGTAAATGCTGCGGATTGCGCGAATATGATGTGCGATGGCGGCCTTTTTGTATATATTTGTCGTTGCCATCCATTTGTCCATCTGATCGTTGAGGAGCAGGCAGTACACTTCGGTGATGACGATTTCTTAAAGAGCATCCTCATGGACCCATAAATGGCTTCCCAAGTGCATTCCTTCAAAGCTGACACTTGTGAGTTCGGGCTCAAAGTACAGAACCACCAATATTTCGTTGGTGAAGTAGTAACAGGCCAGTGTAGTAGCAGTAGTTACTACTGCATAGAATTTCGATGCAATTCACCTTGTCGATACTTATGAGCTTATTAGGTTAGGTTTACTGGCTACATATTTGTTTTCATTTTCTTGTGCTTATGTTCAGATGATTTATTCTTCTAAACCTCCCATGATAATTTTGATTACCAGTGATTATTTTTGCCGTGAGAGAGTGTTTTTTGGAGAAATAGTTCAGTTCCCGTTTCACACGTGCTCTGACGAGAACTGCACGGACTTTGTTCTCCCTCATCTGTGCTCATGTTTATAGTCAGAGTCTATGTTCAGAGTTGCAGATGAAGTCGTACGGGGAGTGCATTGTCATTGCAGGTATCAACTTGGTTTCAGGTTTATGTTCCTACAGTAAAGTGAGGCACACAAATACACATCACCCTGAACATTCACAATATTTCTGTCGTATCTAGGCTCACTGTTTCAGAATCGCAGTCGCACGGTGGAGTTCGGCAGCGATCCAGGTCCTAGAGTCGCACAGCCGCCGTTTGACTTCATCCACCCGTTTTATGTGCAAAATTAACAGCAGGGGCCCCTCTTCGGTCACAAATTTTTCTCTTTTCCCTTTCGCATATTCTTCCACGCTACTTCCTGAAACACAATCTATCTAGCTCAACATCAATTTGAGCTGCGCAATTTCCTTGTGTGACGCCCAATTTGATAACTCAGCTCTAATTTTGACCACCACTGCTTCTTTTCGGTTTTCCCCATGTTTTCTTCTGTGGCTATGTTACCCAAGTTTGTCGACCACGTCGCGAGAAGTGGTAGCTTGCGAGCAGTGTATAAGCCCACGGCCGTAGCTCCTGTGTTTTCCTAACTACCATACCACTGGGTGTATCCGCGTGTTTGAATGTGGTGATCTAATGAAAAGTCGAGTTGTCGCTCAT
>MU966627.1:0-20672 GCA_036418165.1 Cooperia oncophora
TACTTGTGGTCCAGCAAGTGAGAAAGAATTTTTGCCAGACCGGAATCGGGTCCAACGATTAGTCGTGGCCAGCCAGGCTCTCGATGATTGGGTTCCATAGAGAACAAAAAGAAGTTCGAACCCGTTGCAGAGCGTTACAACGTGGGCAGCTCTACCCACGTTGGTATGGAAAAGGTTTGCTAATGATTACGATGAGATAATAGGCTACAGGGAATTTGTACAGGTCAAACCAACTGGAGTTCCACAGTGGTCCAGGCATGTGCTTCGCGCTAGACTCCTAGAAATGCTTCACTGGTTTACTCTACTTTTGATGTGAGAAGTAATCAAGATACTGTGGTGCAAATAGTCATGGGCGAAATCTGACCATCTAGCCATTTAAGTGGCTAGACGAGTCGTCTCGTTACCCCAACAACAGCGTTTCATTTGGGATTTCGGGAGTTTGCCAAGTACCGCTGGTAAACATCCAAAAACGTTTTGTTAAACGGTAGCTGCATGAAACAACAAGAGACCTTCAGTGTTCCAAATATTGCTTCAAAACCGGCCATTGTTCGGTGACATGCTTGACACTCGTAAACACGTAACACGGGGATAACATGCCAAAAATGGCCGTATTTACCACTTAACTCATTTAGCGGACAAAAAAGCTTTGGATTTTTGGACCAAGCAACGGCTGAAGGGAGAGAGGGTGGAGTTGAGTCCGTGTTGCGTTCTCCGGTTTTTCGGAAGTATTGAAGCACAGAATTTATTTTTTTAGAGGCTTCGGTCTTTTGCCTTTAACAAATGAACATAGTATCCCACATGTTCCCAGAGGCTGCTCTTCCCTCTTCCCTTTCGCTTCCAGGTTGGTCAACAGGAGATGGTCATTCCAGTACAGCCTAGAAATAATCCAGTCAGATACCACTGATTACACTGGTCTTACGCGAGGCATAGGGGATGGGTGCGAGAGAAGTTCTATAAGACGCCCGGCCTTTGACCACCCAAAGTTCGTTCCTCTGAGAATGCAGGTCTCTAAATAATCAATGCCTGGCTAGTTTCAACAACCGTGTGCATGGCCGCAATTTCCGAATTTCGACCTTCAGATTTAATACGACTGCTCGCCTCTGTCCATCCCGCCAAAAGGGTTCTATCATTTCTCAGTAGTAGATCGGATCAGATCCTTTTTGAGAAATATGCTCATATGAAGAACGTTTCTAAAAGCACAACCCTTCCCAGCAGTTGTGCTCAAAACGGGAAACCAGCTAGAGTTCAATTTGGTCGAAGAGAACGTATGAGTACGAGTAATTCTGTCCAGGTGAGAAGCCCAAACATTATCGAAAACATGTACTAGATAGATTTAAACATCATGTACTCGGAATGCACACAATCGCACGCTACAATCGAAAACTATTTCAAAGAACAAGTAGTGAGTAATTCTGACATGAATAGCTTTTATTGTAGAGCTTTCGAGAACTCTGAATTTTCAAAAACTTTTCACTCTTTCGCAATCGTTCAGTGTGGAGGTAAAGGGGGTTCCACATTCAAAGGGAAAAAGTCCCCGGGAATCTAGAAGGCCAAAATAGACATGGAGTTCTAAAAACAGTAGGAGAATTGATTTGTGTTCACTATTTACCCTTTACTGTCCCAGTCTTCCAAAAACAGGCCAGTTTTTGACCGACTTTTTTCTGCGTTGGCAGAATTGGCTGAAAATTTGTTCCCTGGGGTAGTTTGACCTCCTGAACATGAATATCACATCCGCTCGGCACGAAACCTCCTGGCGCCCGCGCCACAGGCGCCGGCGCCAAAATACCCAAATCACCGGCGCCTGTGGCGCGGGCGCCAGGAAGTTTCGGGCTAAGCGAATGTGATATTCGTATTCAGGAGGTCAAACTACCCCAGGAGACAACATTTGAGCCAAATCTGTCCACGGAGAAAAAAGTCGGTCAAAAACTGGCTCAATTCTGGATGGTTGGGGCAGTGAAGGGTAAATAGTAATGGTAATGTCGAATTGTGTCTAGAACGGCTAGAATGAGTGATGTCAAGATGAACTGATTTGTTTTGAGTGCGAACGGATATAGCCTGAGCCTGAGTCACTATAGCATTAGTTTCAGCCCGTCCACATTCTGATGCTTCATAAAAAGCGTCCAAGATGATCGTGCAGTGTTCGACAGTGGATGGCCCCTTTGAGCAGCTTCGAACTATAGGCTTCCAAGTGGAGCTTTGACACCACGCAAATATTCTTTCCACACGGGTAAGAGAGAGCATAAGGAATGCTAATTTATGGTGCAGCGTTGAACTCGTAGGTAAGTGTTTGTCAGCAGCCACAGACTCGTAAGGACTGAAGATTAACTTCAGCCTCTACAGAGCAGCACTTCAAAAATCCTATTTATACTCCTCTCGCTCAGTTTTTTATTCACTTTTCGCGGAATAAAAGTTGGTTTTTTTGAAGGCAACTGGTATGACAAATCGACAATGCGTACACGGTCGATACGCCTAGCCGAAAATTATTGTGCCCCTTTACGGGCACAATACCTTTTCTACCGCGGGGGGAAAAAGAACATAAAGCAGAATTTCTTTAAATTTTCATCGATATGACCCTCCCGATGACGCCCACTGCAACTGCCCGCCCACAAATGGCCGGGTAGTCACATCGACGTCTCTTATCACCTGTTAATGAAGTACAATTGCTAAAAAGCACTGCTACTCGTATATATGAATACATGCAGCCGTATCTACTAAAGCGGTTGTTGGCAGATACCACCGGGAAATCCCATCAAATATGTATGCTCGTCCAATGAACAAAGATTCGACAGGTTTTATGTCTTTTCAACCTCACTTTTCTTCATTTCCCCAATATTTAAACGTCCTGGTGCTATTCTTGAGCCACACCATACCAATCATCGTGCCTTTACCCCTCCAGAGCTTTTTTACACAGAGGTAGAAGAGGTGCTGTTTTGCAAATACACTTTAAGGATTGTATGTAAGAAGCTTCTCCATTTCTCGTGCCGGTCAGCAATATAGGGAGCGCCACCTCCGATATTGGTGCACACGCGCCAAAACAACACCATGCAGTGTTCCATTGAGCCGTAGCCGGGTTGGCGTCACAGGCTGCGGCTGGCGTGCATTCGATGGCCATCGTTATATCTAACATTCTCACACCGCAACTCGTAAAGCAATTCTGTCCGCGAAACTGTAAGCGACTTACTGCTAATGAAAAAGGAAAGACCTAGCGAGATTCCGCGGGTTAGTGAGCTGTGTTTTTGAACAGCGAAAAGTAGCAAAGTGAATTTGCCACGCAGCAGCCAACGTGAAATTCGGCCCACTTGCTGATAACTCAGTGCCTGTAGGAAACAATGTCGGCTAAAATCGGCTATAAAATTCTACGAAGTTGGATGTTACGTATGAAATTGCACGTTCCTCTCCCAAATATGTACTGTAACAGGAAAAGGAGAAAAGTGATCGTGGAGGGTTCTGAGTCCTAAAGGCTAAGCAGATATAAGCGCGATGAACTTCGCTACAGCACGATCTGCAGCCCGTGTATCAAATCCGCGTTTCTGTGCTCTTTCTACTTGCTGTGTTAAAAATCGGAATGCTTAGGCTATTCTCCAGAAATGGATTACGGGAGAAACCGTACTGCTTTTATTCCAGAAAGCTTTCTGCTATTATGAAATCAAAATTTTTCGGGATACTCGATTAATACCAAGCCAACGCCAGGCTCGATCAAAATCTGGTCCTGAATGTTGAAAGTAGGGTGAATATGATGTATTCTACGTTCTGCATGCTCTTTAAGCGGCTCTTATCGAAGGGAAGAGGTGAGAATTTGCTAGAGGAGAGAATTTGATACAGTTGTCGCTGCCATTGAATTGGATGTTTCTTCTGGTGGAAGCCTCGGACTGCTTGGGAAGCATAGGCGGAAAATGGAAAACTGTTATAAGCACGAAACGGGAGCACCTCAACATGCATTGATTCGGAAGGACCTCAACGAAACGAATGAACAGGTTTTGGAAACCAAGTTAAGCAATTTCGGGTCGAGTTCACCTATCAACACCCTTATCGGCGGCCACAGGAGGCCAGAAAGATAAAGCTAAGACGAGAAAATAAAGCATACAAAAAACGTACTGAGAGCCCAAAACAAAGAAGTAAGGCATACCTTGGCACATGGGCAATCCTTAAACGGGCATAATCGCTTGTGTCCCTTCAGTCGCGACTTTTGTCCATGTTGACCGCATTTCTGGCAGTTTGGCACGCGCTCTGAAAAAATCAAGTAACACTTGTAAATTTGCGACGTTACGTATTTGGTCATTTTGTATTTTCAGAGAAATGTGGGCTTTTTTTCTATCCTTAAATTATTATTCGTAATCATACACTTAGATGTAAACAATCAGTGGTCAGTGTTTGTTTTCGCAACCAACCCGAAAGCCCGCCCTTTTGACCACAACTTGGATACTTGTTTAGTAGCCGATTAGTCAGCGATGATTTGTAAGTCGCTACAGCTACGAGATATTATAATCAATTTCATCTACCCATGATTGCGCCACACCCTCACATGGACAAGGTGGGCATTGGCTGTGACGGGCTGTGGCTGGCTGTGGCGATCCCGTTGCGACGGGACATCGTCGACAACAATTGTTGTTTACGGATTTCAGTTATGTTTATTGCGCGACTCTCCTTCACTCACTCAGTGCGGCGAGTGAAAGGGTTGTTGCAGGCAATTTTTGGCTGACAATTTGAACGCGCGCCGACGGGAAAACGGCATGAAAGACTGCGAGAATGCAGAGGCAAGTATCACTTTTGTTACTGTAGGAGACTGTACTCTCCATAGGATGCAGACGAGAATTTCAGCGCAGGAATACCCCTTTTCAAAATACTATATTCAGTAGTAACCTAAAGGAGAAGTGAAACAACAGACTAGTGATTTCTTGCTAATATTTCCCGTTATGAATATTTGTTCCCTTCAAGGGCCGCGAGTGAAGTGAAAGCTCCGAACTTTATGAATAAGAGCTGGAAAGAGCGAAGAAGTCGTGTAGTACCAAAAATGCACTTTCTCATGTTCCGAGTGAAACCTCAAATCGAAGACGAGGAAGAGAGCAAGCTTGATGGGCTTCAGCTCTCACGCGATTCTCATTACTTTATCTATGAGTTCGAAAAAGGGGTCGAATTTACAAAGACAACAACCTCCAAATGTTTGTTAAATTGGGAGTTTTTTCGGAAACGAATAAAGGGATATTCGTTTTGAATAAGGGGGATTCCTCCAATGCTGTGACCACATTCTGATCAAGTATTATAGTTCGCAGATACATATGGTTGAACGAGGTAACACAACAACAGACATCCAATAAGTGCCTTACCGTAATAGAGCTCAACAGCTGACTGCACGAATATTACTCGCTGCGACATTCGGAGCGCCGGCCATGTAGTTGCGAGACACACATAATACAACTAGTGGGTTTGGTACTATGGTGTCCACGTAAATGAGAGCACTTCCCAAAGCTGTCATAATTTCTTAGAGAGCAATTGATCGAGATGAGATTATAGAAAATCGAGAAGTCAAGGCCGTCTATATTTGCATTCATTTTTCAGGGAAAAAAATTCAAAAATCTTCCCGTCATCTCTTTGATAGTAACATCATTTCGATTTCTAACAGGCGATGAGTTCGAAAAAAAATTCTCGAGCTTCCATAATCCAATAAATCATCTCAAACATTGCAGACTTCGCAATGCACGGTATTATTTTCGAAATTTCTCAATTTCGTAAGCGAAAGAAAATGAGAGAAAAGCAGAGTGAAAGCTATCAGTTGACAAGGATGGAAACCTACGTGGAAGACTGCTTAACAGGAAATTTCCCACCCAAGAAATGGATTTGTCACCTTGTCGCGAAATTTCGTGAGAAACGCCGGACTTACCACTAATGCTAGATTATTTCGAAATCCAGAACGTGGATTATGATCATTTTTAACTTGGGCTTACCTATCACAACTCTACTTCAAAAGCGCCATTACCTTATAAAACCAAATTTTCAGAGTTGCTGGTGATTGAATCTCCCTCCTCACACGAAACCAATCTTTAAAATTGTGTGGTATTTAAAATATATTTCAGCTGCTTTGCAACCATAAAATCAAAAGCTAAAGCCGAGGAGATCCTCTCAGCTCTTAAGCGCTTCCGAGACAAAGTCTCTCCAACACTGACGTTTGTTGATTTCAACAAGATTTTTGGTAACTCAGCTCAAAGAGTCGCTTCCACGATGAGTTTAGTTTTCACTCTTCTTGATTGAGCAAAGAGAGAATATCCTTGCATTTTTAACAAATACTGAGATTGACAAGAAGTAAACACTGGCATTAGGAAAAATGGTTCATCACATTTTGCGCTGGACGACTAATTTTGAGCTCTTCAGTTCAGTTCAGCAAAAGGCATCAGGCAAAAAAGTGGTATCTCCTCTAAGAATTTTTCTATTCGAATTGTTATTTTATAAGTTGTTTTCTTAATGAGTAAGGTGGTCCGGGAAATCTCCCCGTGTTACCTTTTTTGTATTTGTAATTCAGTTGTAGAAAATTGATCAGTATATCTCAAAATGATCCTTTTCCGCTAAGGGCGACTTTGTCTCTCCGTAGAATAGAAATCTCAGGACCAATTTGTGTAGATCTGTGGAAACATACTGGAATAGCTGGGATTGTCCGATTCAAAGACGCTTTTCAGTGCTGACAGCGACAGTTCAAACGGTTTCGGATAGAAGCTGTGCTGGGTCATCTGCGGATGTGGAGGGATTCGAGAATGGTCAGTGTATCCTTCACAACTCTGCTTCCCTCGCACCGCCTCGACCCGTCCCTCCCACCTCGTGGCCACGCCCCACTCGTCGAACACCACCAAGCGTCTTCGTCCTTCTGACGATCTCTCGTCACTTTCTACTCCGACGACTCTGCGAACATCGTGCTGTCTGATGTGGGTGGACGTCGAACGGCTGCGAGATTCATGTGTTCCCTCAGTACTACATTATAATAGCGACAACGATGTTTTTCAACTCTACTACGGAACGATGTTGTTTTGGTTATGAATTGATCTCTCCTATAGCGGTAAATTCGGCTATATCCAGGAGAAGTCGAGGTGAAAGAGGAGAACAGATTCTGCCAGGCTATTCCAGGGTCGCTCTCCTATAGAAGGCAAATATGTTCATTAAAAAAGGTAAAAGCAAACCAATGTGAAAAGAGGAAGGTAATTAGCGTTCAGTTTCTATGAATACATTGGTCTTCAACTGTGTAGACCTCCTTTTCCTTAGATCGGCTTGAGTTTACGTTCTCATCTCCCCAAATCTTATCTAATCGCCTTAAACAACTGTTAGTTGTTTAGATGTTTCCCCGAAGAGTTTAGTGGAAACGTCGAAATCCCCTTGGAACAAATTGGAGTTATTTCTGGAAGCGCATTCAATTTCATGAAGATTATTCGAAGTGATAAACCGCAATATCTTTGATTAAAAGACTGCAATAAAGACTGGCGACGATTCGTTGTGAATCGTAAAGTATTAGGAAATCATTATCATGCAAATCTCTTCATGAAGTTGACATTTGCAGCAGCTTTGGAGTGATACATTCGAATACTCAGTCTCGAACAGAGTCAGGATGTTCAAGGCTACAATACCTTAGATCCGGAAAAGTTTCTTGCCAGCCAAATGGACGCATTGTGCCGCCAACCTATTTGAGTTGCATCGCCCAAAATTAAGTCTATCAGAGATATTATTAGTCTCTCAGAGATATTATTTAGGAGATAAAGTACACCTGACAAGAGCCCTATCTATAGAAAGAGCGCAATAAAAAGAAATTCTTCTCATGTACCCCCCCCCACCCCGGAAAACTTATTCGCGTGGGATGTGAGGTTGAATGACAATGTGAACTTTCACTTCGGCCCCCTGGACGGCCCCCTGCTCTTCTCAGCCCCTGTATCTTCGTAACAGTTCGAAGCCACGTGCGTGGAATCCCATGGCGCCTGACGTGGAACGTATCTGTCACGGTCAAACCATGAAAAAGTCGTGCGGGGCGTTGTTAAAACACTGGGCGTGTAGGGCCTAGCACTATCAGAGGGAAAGTCACCAGGAAGCTGCATGCGGCTCAATGCTGGAAGTAAAGCAGCAACTACGAGCTAAATCAAATGCAGTGGCTTGTCTTGAGCTCAGAGGATGACAGTTTGGTACTCCTTCGCGCGACGGATGAAACAGACTACTTCTTGCCTATGGAGGGAGCATTCGTGAAGTGAGTATTCTTCAGTCTATCAGATACTACCGTGTCACCCTGTGCGACGTCAAAGTTGATGGCGAGATATGAGGAAGGTGTCCCTTCATGGATCTCCCACACCCCTCTTTGGAACCATCTCGGCGCTCCTCATTGCAAAGGAGATCAATGAAGCCAATAGCATTTAGTGTTTACCTAACTAGGGTTTCTATACTTTCCTGGTGCCTCAGAAAAAGCACAAGCTGGGAGATATATGATTTTCAGGGCGCGAGCGAAAATTCGGCCAAGGATCAGCATACTCTTCCTTACGTAAAACTGCCCCGTTGAAATTCTCAGTTAAGCCAAGAAATTCATTTCGAATTATGCGTCATACTACAGTTTCCACAGAGAAGTTAAACGATTTTGAAACGCCTATCTGATTATGTAAGCCTTTTCTCTAACCAGATGCTACAAAGGGATTTCTTTTGGCAAAGCATTAGCAGAATAAAATTTCTGGAAATGCTGCAGCATTCAGTCAAAAATGAGTACTTGTTATCAGGACTGAATGAAATGTGATAATTCTGAGTGTTGGCAAATACTGTGCTAAAAGGGATTAGTCAGGCTATGTTTCTTAACACACTGCCATATTCAGTCACAGACGTTAATGACATTTATAGGAGTTTTTCACATAGTTTCAATATTCCTCTATTTCGTAATCCTCACATATCACAATATTGCACAGAACGTCACAAACCAACACGCAATCACACTGAATCGCACCTTCTTCCTCAGGATTTCTCAAGAGATGAGCATTTGCTTGAAGAAGAAATGCCAGTTAGTGACCTTCAACATTTACCAAGAATATTCTGTACGAAGTTTCCATCCTTACGCGAGTACGTCACGTTGACGAATTCTATTCAGAATTGTGGAGTGATTCAAATGTCCATGGGATGTTCAAATCCCCAAGGTTTTCTCGCGCTGCGAGGTTCCACGAGCATTTCTAGTCGCATCTTCTAACCAAACATTCGGAGGGAGGAAAGTAAGGAGGAGAGAAGAGAGAAGGAAGGAAGGAAGGAAAACAAGGAAGGAGGGAGAGAAGAGGAAGGAAGAGGAAGGCTTCGCGGTTGATAGACATCTTGAGACCGTTGTTTCTGACATTCTAGGCGCGCCACCGTGCGTTCACTGGCAGAGTACTTCCTAGCCGAGCGACTTGACGTGACACCTTGAGTATCCTCAAGTGATGGACTGAATTACACCTTCATATCAGTATCCAGAGTTATAAGGAAAAACGACCCCATACTCCCTCAGCCCTGCACTCTCAAAAAATAGAAGAAAAATTCTCCCTATTTCTGAGTTCTCGCAACCTTGTCGCAGTAGTCTGAGCCTGTTAAGTGTTCCATTAGTTATAATGATGGTTTGACTCCTAAATCATCACAAACTGCGCTCCTACTTCAGTGTATCCTGGTCCTTGACGTCTGTGGGAAGAGTGCCACCGCAGCTGCCGTAGCACGCCAGTCTCTCTGAACAAAAGTACCCGGGAGCGGGGCTGGAGAGTAATGGTAGCTATTGCCGTTTCCATACTCATCCGTGCCACTCACTCACCGGTGGAAAACAGCTAAAAGTGAGTGAGACAAGAAATGTGTTTAACTATGATCAGGCGTTTGGCTGCCCATCCTGCAGCAAGGGCGTAGTGCGGGGTGGCAATGGGTATCACTACACTCCAGCCCCATTTCCGTCCACTTTTGACCAGAAAAATATTCACTACCTCAGAGGTGAATACGCTTTTACCCTTAAAGCGCACAGTCTCGCGACCGGAGAAATTGCGGAACGGAACTCAATAGGCCACAAAAAAATGCTAAGTATTCTGATTAGCGGAGAAAACATGCCAGCAGTTAAAGCCCCCGTCCGAACCAGTAGTAACTAGCCAGAAGACATCCAACATAGTGGCTACTAGCTGTAGGCTAGCCAAGACCGGGTGAGGGCTCGGCACTGGGCCTAAAGGGCCGGCTGAGTCGCATGGGTCAATTCAGCCAGCCATTCGAGCGCAGTTCTTGCCGTTTTTCAATTATTCGAAAGTAAACGCAGGCCTAAAAATCGTCTTCCGGATTCGTCCGGCTGAACATTTGAGACGGTGACTAGCCTTATTTTTTCGCGAATGTGCCCTTTAAATTGCAAGGTACCGGTAACTACGGGGGTGAGTGTACGGTTTCTTGTTGAAAATGGTCCTACCGAAAGCAATCACGAGTGATGACAGCTTTGAAGATTGTTATAGTTTTAATACCAATACATCCTTCACGTGTCCGATCACCTACCTCAATGTAGGTAGGTGGACGCGTGAAGGATTATAAGAGGACGCGTGAAGGATTATAAGAGGTCGACGGTGTAAGTAAGCAGTCGATGCGGCCCTCCATCGATGACGATTTTATCTCATCGAAATTAAATGTAACCATGAAAAATCTAAGAGAGCACTTGCGATCAATTCCCAGTTGTCATCTCCCCTCACATGCAGAGTACACTTGTTCTTGTTGTTAGAAGCTCCTCCTCAGCATCAATCGAGAAAGTTCATACAGAGGGTACAGTGCCGGTGAGATTGACGTTGGGATACTCTAGGACCACGGCGAAAAAGTCGCCGTCCACGCTCCGCGGAAAAGAGATCCATCCAAAAGAGCTGCCTGCTGAAAGTACACCTGATCTGCTGAAGGGCCGTCACCACGTATGAGCACCTGGCTAGACAACCTCGTCCAAACGATAGGAGAGGAGCAGCCGATGGGGACGTCGGTCCAAAGGTATGATAACCTTCATTTTTATTCCGCGACAAACATCCAGAAAAAGTTGCATGCGCTCACTTTTTGACTTTTTTCTCATCAGTACGGATAGTACATATTAGGTTGGCGGGAAAGCTCTGTCACATTTTTTCAAATTAGGCCTTTTTATAGAGAGGCGTACAAGACCAAAATTATACAGCAATTTCATTGCGGGATCCTTGCCAGTTTTGAGCAAATCGTGGATGCCATCTCTTCAGGCCAGAGCGATGCAAAGTGGACATCATCTCAATTTTGACTTGGGCTCGAGTCGTGGAGGTTTTCTCGGTCCATATAACGGTTGAAGTACGGGAGGCAACTAGCAGTCAGAAAGAGCAATGTCTGTGCTACACCGGTGCAAGGGGACAACCATCCAGCTCTACTGCATGTGGTACGGCTTGAACTTTTTTGGATGGAGTGGGCTGCACCATCACGTTGAAGACGGACTGTGCGGACGAATTTTTCCCTCTGATCGACGGTACGCTTTAGATCTCGTAGCTGCTTTGCGTACGCATTGACCGAGGAAGCAGCTTCTTCATCCAGCACTTTCACGACCCGCAGCTCCCTCAATCTGAGTTCACAGGTAACCCAAACCTCACTTCGTCATCAAAACTGTAGGCTCCCGCTTTGAA
Organism: Cooperia oncophora; assembly: GCA_036418165.1. NCBI lineage: Eukaryota > Metazoa > Nematoda > Chromadorea > Rhabditida > Trichostrongylidae > Cooperia > Cooperia oncophora. The sequence continues at coordinate 11,604 of MU966627.1, forward strand.
GCATTAGCGTCGTGGAAGTTGTCTGATAATTGTAGACATCGTCCTTATGCAGCTCCATTATTTCGGCATCGACAGCTGTCATGCTGGCGCCAGGGTGGTAGAAGAAAGAGTTTGAGGAAGCGCTTGAAGGGGTCGGTGCCGAAGGTAGCGGATAACATTCTTGTCCATATTGCACAATAAGGAGAAGCAGGAGTCAAGCCAGTGATACCAATAGAAAGACCATTCCTTGATGTATAAGTGCTCACATTACCGGTTAACCCTCTTCAAGTAATGGGCAAGTATCTTGGGTTCAACAAAAGTATGACAGAATTCCCCCCCCCTTTTAGTACAAGCGGCTCCTTGCCCAGAAGGATTCCTTCAATCTTATAGTCTCAAAATTTCGCGTACAGATTCTTCGACTCGAAGCCTTCTTCCTTCACGGAAGAGTCGCATGGTTTGTCCGTTCATCAGGCGCATATGTAGAGACTGATGGTAAATATCTAACTCACAAGGGTTTGACGGGACTGGGGTCAAAAGCATGTGGCCTGGTGCAGTCCTAATTAACTCTGCATAAACCTAATGAATATAGAGTACAGCTAACGCAATTAGATCGTATTTGTAATCTTTTTTCTAAGACAAGATTATTTACAGCGTCTCGTGCTTCTAAGCTGTAACTTTGCACTATTTAGGAAAGTGCTGAGTCAACAGGACACTGGGCGTTATCCACTGTCTGCTCATTTTGCTGCTGAAAGAAAGGGTGAATATGCAAAACTGAATGGACATAACCTCCCCATCTTTGAAAAGGAGTAGGCGTGGTATTTGGACATGGCATAGGATGGGTTACTCGTGGGATGTTCCAGTTTGAAAGAACTGTCACCTCGTTTTGTGCTGGGCCACGCCCACCACATCGCAAGAATTTGGGGCGTAGGTGCTCTTGATTGAAAAACATGAAGAATGGTACCACCGGCTCGCGGCTTGGTAGTGAGCGACAAAAGCGCTGTGGAGCCAAAGGAATGCCACCTCTGAAAGCTGTCTCCCGAATCTGCACAGGAATGCCAGCGATGTTGCGTACGACAAAGGTCGATCCTCCTGTACAGTATGGAAGTTTTGTCTTCTCGCTCTGTCCTCCTTCTCGTTTCCTGTTCTCTGGTCTCTCGCCCACGCATCAGTGCCTCATTTTTCCAAATGCTTTTTTAACCCTAGCTGTTTTTCAAGGTTCAAGGAATATTGTCTTTAAGTATTACTAACTAAGCGTATTGATGAGAATTAAACGTGATTGCCCATAGAAAAGCCTTCTTAAGTTGGCCGACGTCAACTTTAGTTTTTATTCAGAATATTTGGGTTTTTAGTCAGAGTTTTGGTATGCCCAAACTTTCTCTAATATTCCGTGTTACAGCGGAAGCCTTGCGCCTCGCTATAGCCGCACCGTAAAATAGTGTAAAAATTAGCATTTGGTAAATCCTGGAAATTTATACTTACAAAACATACGCTGATACGCTGCATATGATATGCAGCCGAGCTACGCCGATTATCCGAAAACGCAGACTGATACCACACTTCCTCAGGCGCGCGTTCTATCTGAAGTTGATATCGCCGATTCTCCGTCACGAAGTATGGTCACCGCCTCGGATCAGCGCGAGTTCATTTCCGTACACCGTTGTTGCCCAATTTTGCTTGATTCACTGGGTAGTTTGCAAGCTCAGGTACGGTGCAGGGCAGAAAAGCCGCTTCGTTTACCGCCGATATCGTCGCAATTAGTCGAGTCGGTGTCGAAAGGAATGGAGTGAGTCCAAGTATTCATTTTAAAATTTGTAGCTCGGTTCCAGAACACTCCAGATACCGGAAAAAAGTGGATTAAGTTCAGCAGAGGGTCGTCGGTGAAGATTGTGGGGCACAAAAATTGGGGGCGGAGCCTGCCTCGAGGTGGGCGGAGCCAGACGAAAATTCTCTAAAACTGTCCCAGAGCACTTCAAAGACCGGAAAAAACGTGGATTAAGGTCAGCAGAGGGTCGCCGGTGAGGATTGTGGGGCAAAAACATTGTGGGCGGAGCCTGCTCCGAGGTGGGCGGAGCCAGACAAAAAGGTCTGTAAAACGGTTCCAGGACACTCCGGATACCGGAAAAAAGTGGATTAAGTTCAGCAGAGGGTCGTCGGTGAAGATTGTGGGCACAAAAATTGTGGGCGGGGCCAGCCCGAGGTGGGCGGAGCCAGACGAAAATTCTCTAAAACTGTCCCAGAGCACTTCAAAGACCGGAAAAAAACGTGGATTAAGGTCAGCAGAGGGTCGCGGTGAGGATTGTGGGGCACAAACATTGTGGGCGGGCCTGCTGGTGGGCGGAGTCAGACGAAGAATCTGTAAAATAGCTCAAGAGTACTTCAGACACCGGAAAAAAGTGGAGTACAGAACAAAAGGCGGATATCAGTTGAGTCTAGAAATATGTGAAAGAAAATACGCGCGGCGAAGCCGCGCTCGCCCGGCGCAGCCGGGCCGTATCAGAAGGAGGCGCGCCGGCGTTAGCCGGCGAGCCGACTGGTGAACTATATGTAACTTCGTCATTTTAACCCGTGACATATCTCAGTGGAAATGACCAACACCTACTTCCTCCTTCGCTTTCCAATCTCATAATCAACCAGTAAGTTACCCCTAGTCTTAGGTAGTGGCAAACACTTTCCATGCAGCACTGTGCTCAAAACACCGAGCTGATGGGAGCAGTCCTCGGAGGCTTCTTCTGGATATGCCTGGAACAGAGTGTCATGTGTTGTGTTATCTACATTTCGTACCAGTAGCCTCCACCCTCACTCTGCTAAGTTGCCCGTAGCTGTTGGGGTGACAGATGACGTGTTGTTTGTTTACCAGTTGAGTTTCTCGTGCTCACATCTCCACAGCGATGTGTTGTGATGTCCACTCGGCGCACGTTGCCGTAGCCGTAGCTGATCTCATCCCTGACATCGATGTCTCATCGCGTTCTACGACACTTCGCTTTGCGCTCCCTCGAACGCTGTTTTGGCTGAATTCTCAAGTAATCTGATAACATGAAGAGAGCGTTTCGCGGTGTTTTGCTGCAACCTCCGGCTACTACTGCTGTACGAAGCATTTCTTCATGCAAACACTCCATATTCATGCCCTGAAGGGGAGCGATTGCACCCTGGAGTGAAGTTGAAAGCCTATATTTTCGCCATTTACAAGGGAGGTGTTCCAGGTTTTGGAGCCCATTATTCCAACGGCTTGTTGTATGTTGTTAGGTACATGCGCGGACCAGAAAACCGTACATAGTTCATTTTCGCTGCGCGCGGCTTTTGAGAAGGCCAAAAAGAGGTTAGCTATAAGCCGACGATTCGAATCCTCTAGCTGACGTATCTTGAATCCCAAGGTCTTTTTCTTGTGTGCATATATGTGAGAACCTTTTCTCCAAACAAAAATGTGTTCAAAAGTGTCCGAATCTCTTCTCTAAAAAAAGAAGCGCTATCTGTCCGAGTATCCGCTCCGAGTCCTTCGTGAACTCGTAGCGCTCTCTTTGCCCCTTGTTGGCTCTCCCACATGAGCGCAGTGAAAACGAACCACACTTTCATGTTCCCCGCATGAACCTTAAAATGCAACAAACCTTTCGAAAATGGGATGCACGGCTTAAAAGGCCCTGTCAGGCCCCCTGAAGCTCCGAAGTAATTTCGTGACTGCACTACGTCCCAATGGACTAGTCGCAAACTACTGCTTTGACTGCTTGACGTCTCATCAGAAATTCACAGAGAATATGGTCCAAGGAGGCGGAGGTGGTGAAGTGACAAGCTTATCACCCGCGTGGGTTCGAATCTCGAGCCGACTATAGCCGACACCGGATTTGTCCGGGAGGATAAGAACACTGACTTGTACATCGGCATGCCCCGCTAGCCACTGTATCATCGCATTCAGTAGGCCACAAAGATTCTAAATAAGTAGAATACGAACCGCATGAAAAGGGATTGCTCAATGGCGAAGGTATTTTACCCGGAAGTTTGTATAGAATTGAAATTATAGAGGAATCTTCCAGTGGTCCTGTAAAGTAATCAAGGCAGGGAAATGCTGCATGGGGAATATTTCAAATTGTCACTATGTCAGATTTGCAACGCGGTCAAGAACTTAGCTGCCCATTTGTCTCTGTCTCTATGAGCTACTAAATCTCTGTTTTCCCTGATACTTCAAGCTTCCTCAAGACCGACGTAACACGTTAGAAGCAGGCTCTTCCATGCGCACAAGCACTAGTTTGCCGAGTAAAGATCAAAACCACTCACCATTAAAAAGTCTTCTGAATAACCTAACCCCAGTGGCCCGCTAGAGCATTTCGATAATCAACAGGAGCACAGGCAGCACAGGTGAGGTGAGGTCTAATGAAGGTGGTACATTGGCAAGAGAGGTCACGAAAGCGTAAGACGGCACCAAAAAAGATTCGTGTCATTAACATTCGTGTCCTTAGGATGCGAGAAACGTCACCTACACGGCTCCTGGAAACCATCGCCCAAAACTGCCGGCCTTACAACAGATCACAGGCTAACTGAGGTGTGGGACCTCAACACAGATTGAAGCTAAGAGTCTGACCGAGCTATTAAAGTACAATACTTTGGTGTCCTTGCGTTGAATCTCCAATACTATTGTTCTATCATTGCTTTCCTCTTGCAAGCCAGTAGTGACTAGGCCGTCATCGGCAGTATTTATGGGAGTTGTTGCTCGAAGGCATCCAGCATCTCATGAACTGAGCACAACACTCTGGACGCTCCTCGCTGGACTGTCTATTCTCGCAGGCGTCTAACCGGCTACTACTGAGACGGACGGGGGCAGCTACACAGCAGTGAGTCCGCGTTGTCGCCGCAAGTTGTATAGTGGACATGAGCTAGCAAAACAATTAAATTGTTCAGAATATTTACTGGCTACACGGAATTTTTCAATTTGTTTTCGCTTCATGTTTACCACATTTGAAAACCATCAAGCAAGTCCGTTATTAGTCGACACAACGCAGCGGCCTCGCCGCGGATATACACGACAAAAGCATCCAACCCCCGTGGGGAGAGGAGTGGTGGGGAGAGTGGAATGACTGCGCCTCACTGCTTCGAAGGGTCGCATCAGCAATCTGAAAGATCAAATGAAGCAGCTTTTGAAACCTGAGCAACAAGCTAAAGGATGCTTGTGGGTATCTTAACGAATTTGGTTTTTTGAGTTGAACGACGAAACGACCTAGCTTAATGAACCTCTTTACCTCCAGTATTGACGTTCTTAACTGTGTGAGAGTCATCCAGAAATCGAAAGTATTGGGTTGGCCAATAGGTAATGGCGTCTTTTTTTCTAGGTTGGAGATTCGCTTCAAAGATCGAAAGCTCAACAAATGAGTTTTATCCTATCTGATAGAAAATTCTTCACGCCACAAGGTAGTAAAAGCATGAAGGATAAAGTCTTTGATCAATCCTATTGGCCAACCTAATACATCGGCACGCATCCTACTTTCACTCAAAATCGTAGTGGCTTATTGAATGCGATGTGGCCTATACAATGACTTGTGGTGAACAGCCGATGTACAAATCAGCTATCTTATCCTTATTCGGTACCATTTTACCGTTCCCACGGGGTAGCAGGCTTGGTTGCCTGTGCGAGAGTCGACCCAGGATTTGAACCGGGAACGCGCGAATAAGAGCGCCACCCGCCATCACACTACCTCCGCCTCGACTAGGGCCATAAGCTGTAGGCCTACTTTTTTTGAAGATTCTATTTGCACTGATTCAAGTGCCTAAAACTGAATGTCAAGTTCAGCATTTGATAACTTCTCCTTTTCGTGGCAAGCTTTTGAAAACGGCTTGTTGCATGATGTAGGTGTCCATGCAAGGACCACAAAGGTGGGGTTCATCTTTGCTATACGGTACTGGAAATGCCAAAAAAAATGGCTCGAAATAAACTCTAGAAGAATGAACCACCTTATTCAGCTCCGTTTCAGCTATATAGTTGAGAGCGTATAGTTTATGAGGTGAACTTTGAGTAGGCATGAAAAACAGTGCAGAATCGAAATCCAAGCACCGTAGATTGGGAGTCCGTCGCTCTATCCACTACACCATCCGACCACTGCGACGGGTGAGATGCGGGGCCATTGGAGAATTATGCGGGGATGACAAAGAAACTTCAATGTAGCTTGTCACATGCCAAGTAAACTTTTCACACTATTTTGCCTTGTTTTTCATGCCTATTCTAAGCACACCTCATAAGCTATAACTCATAACGCTACAGCTAGAACGGAGCTGAATGAGGTGGTCTAAGTCGCCTTTTCTTGTCGAATTTTTCTCCTTTTTTGACATTCCCAATACCGTTTAACAAAAATGAACCCCATCTGTGTGGTCCTTGTATTTAGCTCTACATTATGCAGCAGACCAGTTTGGAAAAGCTGACCACGACCTGAACGGCTCCTCTTGGTAGGAAGATCTAAGTGGGTTTAGACGATTCGAAGATTTTGATTAAAAAGACAAACATAACCGGATGCTTCATTGATTTCGATTCAGAGCTCACTAGATCAGCTTTTTTTCAAGGAGGTCCATACCAAAGGATGGGGCATAGGAAGATGTCATAGAAGCTTCCTCCCTTCTCAATCGACTATCACCATCAACTGATCAGAGAGTATCAAAACTTGGTGGACGGGCTCTTCGGGCGTTTATTCCCTAAGACGGAACCCTTGCGATGCGCATTAACAAGGTCCAAACTCCCATTATTCCTTATGCGTTCCTACCGAATGCAGTTATTTTTGAGAAGCATCATTCCGTGCTCATATGCACCACAAGTTTTGGGCTGCCTCTGCGTTATGACAGCCAAGAATAAGTTCAAAAAGTTGGTGTCAAAAACTTTCACTTGTGTCGACCCGACTTTCCTTAATGAACTAAAAAATAACGAAATCCAAAAATGAGTGAGAAAACATGCTTATTGCTTTATAGAGCAGGAAATTGTGCATCAAACAGCACAGAAAGAAGAAAAATGCCGTTACTCATGGCCAACCCGATATAGAGGTATTTTACTACAAGATGACGAACATCAGTTTCCATCAGTTTTCTAGCACTATTCGTTGTTGAACTCCCTACCGATTCTTATTGTGTATTGCTTACTTTTGTCCCGCTTATATCTACAGCTGAATCATTTTGTGTGCCGTGCCCCTCCCTAATTTTATTTATTTCTGCACTTTATAGCAACTCCTCTGCACCGAAGTAAGAGAATAAAACACTGCTGCTGCTCGACATTTTGCTGGGGACCAGATTTCAGAAATCAAGAAGCAGGAGATCTTCGAGAAGCATATTTTTCCGTTGATAAGCTACTGCTTTGCAGCGGTTGATTAGATTAATTGAAAGAGGCGTAAAGAAGCAGTAACATGGGCTGACTCACCCTTCTGTCAGCAATAATTGTGCAACACTATAAAAAACTATCTTGAAAGGCAGAATTCGCAGAATCAAAGTTTGCAGGAAGCGGAGTTAGAAACAAAAGTGTATGCGCTATCTGACTTGCCCGAGAAGAACGAAAGAGAGAAAGTTGTCGAAAACACCCCTAGTAAGGCCCCATTAGTCCCAAGCGAGAGATAAGGAGTCGCGGTGAATATCAAGCGAGAGAACAGAGAATGCAGCGAGAGAGCTTGTAAGCGAAGATTGTACTTCTATCACTGTTAACGGAGCTATTTGAGCAACCTTGTGCCTACCGCCACTCTTGACGCGAAAATTGACAGGGTTTGTTGCAGTTTACAGTAGCGGAAGAACTTGGGTGATTGAAAGGGCTTGCGGGCTCTGCCTCCAAGAGCTTCACACCCCCTACAATTCCTCATGATAGGTAGACAATATGTTTCTACGGTGTAGTACAGGCCATGAGAGTCGCGGCCCTCTGCGCAATTGACGGAGTGTCTCCCAGCTCGTAGACTTGAACAATGCAGCAGGTCCACGTTCAGTTCAATGGGTCGTGCTGCGAACGCCACGCTTGCGGTACCATTTGTGACCGCCCTGTGGCTGTCGTCGCAACTCGGCTGTGCTGACCCAGGTTTTTGTGTGTTGAATCATCACGAAGTCATCGCGCCGGTGTTTTTATGTTAGGTGAATCACGCTAGCGCTTTGAATCTATGAAGTTTTTATATTGATGTTATACCGTGCATGGATTTTTTTCTGACCAGTATAGTTACAATGAAACTTCTTTGTTATTGTAGAAATGTTTTACCTTACTTTTTGATTCAAAAACGAAAGAAAAAAAACATAGTGTAGAGGGGGCCAAAAAAGACACTTTGGCCGAGTCACATATCAGTAAAGTTTACGCAGCCCAGAGAGAAGACGTGGATACGAGTACCAGGGCGGAAGATACCCAAGATGTTCCTCGATAAGCAGGAGCAGGCTCTCGTCCATCACCTTCATGTACACCAAAATATGAAGCCATCTCCAATCGCAGCCGGACTGGAGAAGGCCTATGGAATTCACGTCACCTCCAACAGCTGCGAAACTTCTTGTATGGAGTCACCCATGGATAGCTACCTGGAGACCAGTACTCTTGATCTGGAAGACCTCCAACATCGAGCAGCTCCGACAACGTCGCTACGGTCCAGGACATCATCTTCACCCCATTCACCAAGGCGCGGGTTGATGGTGTGGACCGGCCGTACCTGGAATGGATGAACCGATATTTTCTTCGTGGACCCGGACTGAAGGTGAACGCTGACGGTTACATCGACCAACTCGAGGAGAATATCCTGCCTTCATGTCGTCGCCTGTACCTTCTTGGAACAGGATTGGTGCCACCACATGGAATCGAAGGGCGTTGGAAAACTCTCGCCTACTTGGAATGGAAGGGGGCTGAATACCTAAAGAAGACGTTGAGTACCTGAAGAAGACGGAATATCCAAGTGTGTCACCTGACCTGGATCCCCTCGATTACCGGGTTCGGGCGGAGCTCAACAGGGTGGTCTACAGTGGCGGAGAAGTCAACGGCTTCGCTGAACTCAAAATCTCAATTCCGAATCACGGTCTCTCGATTGCGCTCGTCCCTGTAGTGGAGTTTCTTGATAGTGTACAATGTGTTGTTGAATCGGATGGTAGAAATATCCAATCGCAATTGAGGAAAGTGTA
>MU966627.1:20772-34631 GCA_036418165.1 Cooperia oncophora
TGCGTTCCTACCGAAGCAGTTATTTTTGAGAAGCATCATTCCGTGCTCATATGCACCACAAGTTTTGGGCTGCCTCTGCGTTATGACAGCCAAGAATAAGTTCAAAAAGTTGGTGTCAAAAACTTTCACTTGTGTCGACCCGACTTTCCTTAATGAACTAAAAAATAACGAAATCCAAAAATGAGTGAGAAAACATGCTTATTGCTTTATAGAGCAGGAAATTGTGCATCAAACAGCACAGAAAGAAGAAAAATGCCGTTACTCATGGCCAACCCGATATAGAGGTATTTTACTACAAGATGACGAACATCAGTTTCCATCAGTTTTCTAGCACTATTCGTTGTTGAACTCCCTACCGATTCTTATTGTGTATTGCTTACTTTTGTCCCGCTTATATCTACAGCTGAATCATTTTGTGTGCCGTGCCCCTCCCTAATTTTATTTATTTCTGCACTTTATAGCAACTCCTCTGCACCGAAGTAAGAGAATAAAACACTGCTGCTGCTCGACATTTTGCTGGGGACCAGATTTCAGAAATCAAGAAGCAGGAGATCTTCGAGAAGCATATTTTTCCGTTGATAAGCTACTGCTTTGCAGCGGTTGATTAGATTAATTGAAAGAGGCGTAAAGAAGCAGTAACATGGGCTGACTCACCCTTCTGTCAGCAATAATTGTGCAACACTATAAAAAACTATCTTGAAAGGCAGAATTCGCAGAATCAAAGTTTGCAGGAAGCGGAGTTAGAAACAAAAGTGTATGCGCTATCTGACTTGCCCGAGAAGAACGAAAGAGAGAAAGTTGTCGAAAACACCCCTAGTAAGGCCCCATTAGTCCCAAGCGAGAGATAAGGAGTCGCGGTGAATATCAAGCGAGAGAACAGAGAATGCAGCGAGAGAGCTTGTAAGCGAAGATTGTACTTCTATCACTGTTAACGGAGCTATTTGAGCAACCTTGTGCCTACCGCCACTCTTGACGCGAAAATTGACAGGGTTTGTTGCAGTTTACAGTAGCGGAAGAACTTGGGTGATTGAAGAGGCTTGCGGGTCTTTCCAGAGCTTTCACACCCCCCTACAACTCTTATGATAGGTAGACATAATGTTTCTACGGTGTAGTACAGGCCGTGAGAGTCGCGGCCCTCTGCGCAATTGACGGAGCGTCTCCCAGTTCCGTAGACTTGAACAATGCAGCAGGTCCACGTTTAGTTCAATGGGTCTGCTGCGAACGCCAGGTACCATTTGTGACCGCCCTGTGGCTGTCGTCGCAACTCGGCTGTGCTGACCCAGGTTTTTGTGTGTTGAATCATCACGAAGTCATCGCGCCGGTGTTTTTATGTTAGGTGAATCACGCTAGCGCTTTGAATCTATGAAGTTTTTATATTGATGTTATATCCGTGCATGGAATTTTTCCGACCAGTATAGTTATAATGAAACTTCTTTTTTATTGTAGAATTTTGTACCTTACATTTTTTTTATGATGCAAACGAAGAAAAAAAACATAGTGTAGAGGGGGCCAATAAAAACACTTTGGCCGAGTCGCATATCAGTAAAGTTTACGCAGCCCAGAGAGAAGACGTGGATACGAATACCAGGGCGGAAGATACCCAAGATGTTCTTCGATAAGCAAGGAGCAAGCCTCGTCGCCCAACCACTTTCATGCTTCCACCAAAAATATGAAGCCATCTCCAATCGCAGCCGGACTGAAAATGCCCATGGAATTCACTTCACCTTCAAAACAGCTGCGGAACTTCTTGTATCGAGTCACCCATGGATAGCCACCTAAAGACCAGCACTCTTGATCTGGAAGACCTCCAACATCGAGCAGCTCCGACAATGTCGCCAGCTTATCCACGGATGCATCTACAGCGCAATCGCCAAGGCGCGGGCTCACGATATGAACCGGAAGTTTCTGGGATTGGGAACCGATATTTTCTTCGTGGACCTCGGGCTGAAGGTGAACGCAGACTTTTATATCGACCAACTCGAGGAGAATATCCTGCCTTCATGTCGTCGCCTGTACCTTCTTGGAACAGGATTGGTTGCCACCACATGAAATTGAAGGACGTTGGAAAACTCTCGCCTACTTGGAATGGATTGACGGTAGTACGCTGAACGAGACAGGATATGCAAGTTGTCACCTGAAGATGCCTCAATTAGTGGGTTCGGGCGGAGGCTCACTAGGTGGTCTACAGTGGCGGAGAAGTCAACGGCTTCGCTAAACTCAGCCACCGAATCACGGTCGCGTGGCAGAATCTCTCGATTGCGCTCGTCCCTGTAGTGGAGTTTCTTGATAGTGTACAATGTGTTGTTAAATCTTATGGTAAAAACATCCAATCACAATTGAGGAAAGTGTAACTTGTAACGCCTTAAATGTCGAGGAGGAAAAGTGTCGTTCCTTTGGCCCTCCTGTATAAGCGACGAAGCCAATCTTAGATCAGAAATTGGCAGCCCAGCGTGACTTATTTCTACCACACAACACACACACACACACACACACACACACACACACACACACACACACACACACACACACACACACACACACACACACTTCTGTTTTAGCTTCCTTCTTCCGGCACAAAAAGCTGTCATTCTTCTTATAAAATACTTTGCTCACCTCCTTTAACGCGGACCATACGATCAACGTCGCTATGCGATGATGGCGGTGGCTGGTCGTCGTCATCTGACCGCTTTGTCGATTCCAATTCGATAACTTCGAGATCATGGAGTTGGGAGTTCAGCTGGCGGCGTTTCTCGACGAGAAAGCACAACTTGCACTTGCAATCCGCGTAAGGACATTCGCACTGAAATCATTCTCAAGTGACCCTTCCTAGTAATTGATCTTTTTCCTACGTTTTCATGGAATCTTCTAAGGGCAACGAATTCGAAAAAGTTGACTTTACAAGGCATAGGCATAGTTTTATTTTCGTCAATTAAGTATAAAGGATAAACTCCGCCGTTGGTCACCCCTTTTTTGGTGCCGCTCGTATTCCAATTCCATTCAGAATCGTACGTGGTTCGTGATGCGATGGGGGTCACAATGACTTGTGGGGCCAGCCGAATTGTGCTGCAAGTTCAGCCTTCTTTTACTCCTCCCGCCGAATCTGGTCCGCCTAGCCAGATAGAGTTGGTTGCGCTAGGCGTGAGGGCGGGTCCTGGATTTGATCCTCGAACCGTGCGCGTGGTAAGCATGCCACTTGCTACCACACCACCTTTGCCCAAAATTATCAGTTTACCGTTAAATTGCGTCATGAGCACTTTTCAAAGCCCATTGTCTGGTCTCGTGCCCACACGTTGGGCAACTCGGGACATTGGCTTCTTGGCGTGCTCTCCTTGAAAATTCCATATCAAAAGCGTCCTGTTTACTGCCTTTTCGACAGTTTCTTCAAGCCCCCTCATGCTTCTAAGTGAAACAGTATCCATAAGCTCGTGCTAAGAACAGCAGAGCGAGTTGAGGAATTTTGATCTATTCGCCATTTTTTTAAGAACAATCTTGTCATGTATTGTATCGTGCTTTTTTATAGGAGTTCAATGGATTATCCACTATCAGTTGTTACTTGTTGTTTCATTTACCTTGTGATTTTTCCTCGGCGTAATCGTGGACCATGATTCAAGCATCAGTTGGGCAAAGTTAGATCTTCTTCGTATCTGAGTATTCACATGTAGAGCAGATACGATTCTTCAAAATAATATAGATTCAGCCCACCATTTTCTGCCATGAAGTCTAATTGTCCAAGTAGTGGCGTTTTTCGGGTGCTGCCGTTCTTCTGTAGAAGCCCATGAGATTCGATTCGTATCTCAAACAGACAAACTAAAGAATTGGGATTTTCATCACGAGTTAATGACAGCGACCTTATGGTTTCACCGTGAAGCTATCGATTAAGCTCAAAATCCCGGAGTCGCTGATATAATCGGTCTTCCGAAGTGGTGAATTTTCTAAATACAGCCTGGGAAAGCCAGGAGACTGAGAAAATAAACGTTGTTCGCCGAGGCGCGCGTGTGCATTGTCGTGCGGCGGTGCGCGGCAGACCTTGAGTGGGTACCAGGGCACATCATTGGTTGGGGATTAGTCGGTCTTACACCCCCCCTTCCGACCTCCTGTCCCTCCTGGATCGGATCGCAGCGTCAATAGGAGGGAGAAGGGCAAATAGCACATGTGAAACGAAAAATCACGGAAAAGTCAACACTACTCCTACACGCCAAACGTAAATACGAACCCCCCCCCCTTTCCAAACAATGACCAAGTACGACCCCCCTTATTGGGGATTCCCCAACAACGATGTGCCCTGGTGGGTATCATTGCGACTGAAGCAACGAAAATTACCGTATCTCAGCAAGACCCCATGTAGTGCGATTATCGATCCTTCGTCCCTTCAACACCGAAATCCTCGCCCACATGGGGCGATTCGTACCGTGGAAGCGACGTCGCTCGCTACGTAAATCAGCGCGGCATACTACGATTGTCTTGTCATAGCCAGGAAAAGCAGAAATGTTCGACAGAAGTCGCTTTCTTTGTTTCATAGACAACCTTTTTGGAAACTTTAGATTGAAACGCTTCCAACACTTCTAACAGATTGCACAATCACGCTTCATTCGGGAACACACTGTTCGAACTCATACGTTTCGAGACTCGCGGAGACTGGCCATTCACATTGACTATAATTTCTTCGTCCCCACATATTGTAATGCGTGCACAGGAGTATTTCGTGTGAGAGTCATGTGGAGCAAAGACTGCGTGACAGAAATGGGCAGATTATCGGTCGCAGCGAACAAAGTACGTACCATTGTTAGAGTCTGTGGCAGCAAAGACCGTGCAGAATGGGTAGTATGGTCCTCAGCGAACAGCGCTGTACCATTTTCTCGGCGCAAAAAAGGTAAGGTAGGGCCAGGGCACAAGTTGCTCCAGTGACACCTCCTTTTTTCCAGTGACCCTCGCCTCCAGACTCCCCCTTCAAAGTTCGCCTTCCAGCGAAGACGATGCTACCGGACGATTAGCTTGAAATGGAAGCTCCACTGTCGCTTTTGAAGTCGTAGGGCTCACCACAGAGGATGTAGCTGGATTCATCCTAGAGCACGGCCTCTTTGGCCTTTCACATGCAACTGCTTGATGCTGGAAGGATAATACTACGATTAATACTACTACTAGATGCTAGAATATTAGATATCACTACTTGTTAATGGGACCCCTGACAAGTTTCCCTTAACACATTTCAAACTGCTAACCTCCGCTCTGAAGGATGCTACCTTTGAAAGACTACCCAAATCGGTACTCGAGCATCGCCCCTCCCGTCATGATGGCAAGTGGCACGATGAATCTCCAAGACGTGTAAGTTTGATACACATGGGAGGATGGATTTTGGCCCTCCTGATCACGCGCTTTTTCTAAAGAAAGCACCCTTATAAGGCCCTATCAAGCTGCAACATGCGGACTCGTACGCCCACCGCACCCACCCCGCTGAATGTAGCGACCGAGGTGATGGCTCGCTATGCTTCATTTGTGAAGGACCAATTTAAGGCGAATCGACCGATATGAAGCGGCTGCTGTGCTGCACGGATACATGAGTACGTACATGCAACCTTATCGCCCGTGGCTGTTACTGGCATGACGCCAATGGAAACTCGTCCAGAATTGCTCAGTCTTGTAGAACGAAGATTTTTGAAGGTTTTCGGGTCATCCTTACCATGCCCCTTATTTTGCAAGGATCATGACATGACTGTACGTACCTGCCATCCCAGAGTCGTCTTGTATTGTCAACGGCCACGACACATGCCTTTGCTCTATCCAAACATCAGGAATCTTCACTGAAAACATTTTATTTTTCGGTAGTAGAGAACAGACTTGACAAGAGAGGACAATCTCTATTCCTCATGATTAAATGGTTTTGAAACACGATTATAGTGGAATAAAATAAAGGCACATTCCACTATGGCAAGTCAGATTATAGGGTAAGCGGGTTTCAAAAATGAAAAAGCACATGCTTGTTGGTCCAGAGTGAAAAAAATCTAAAAGATCGTTGAAAATCCTCGAAAGGAGACCTTCACCCCTGTAGTTGGCGCAGAGGTAGGTAGCAGCAGGTGGCCCGCTTACCACCCACGCGGTCCGGGGGTCAAATCCCAGAAGGGCAAACGCTCAGACCTACCGAGCCTTCTCCTACGCGGACGTAAACTTTTACCAGATCCGCCCGGAGGATAAGAACACTGACTTGTAGCCTTGCAAGTCACTTGTACAGGCCACATCGCATTCAGTAAGCCACTACGATTCTGAATGGAAGTAGAATGCATGCCAGAGACCCACAAAGGGGTTGCTCAATGGCGATGAATTGATCCTTTTAGGCTGCGTTTATACTTTGCGGCAGCGTAGCGTAGCGCTTCCAGCGTTTCACTAGCGTTTCGCTAGCGTTTGCCAGCGGCGGGGCTAGAGAGTATAGAAGAGTAGGAGAGTACAGAATACTCTCCTACTATCCCATAGTCTCTACTCCCTGCCGCTGCAAGCGCTAGCGAAACGCTAGTGAAACGCTGTGAAACGCTGGGAACGCTAGATCGATATCTATCCTTTCCCCGACACTGCCGCTGGCGTACGCTGGAAGCGCTACGCTATGCTGCCGCAAAGTATAAACGCAGCCTTATCCTTTTTGTTGATTGATAGCAACGTGAGAGCTTGCATGAGAAGGAGAGGACGAAGAAACATACCACACGACATAATATTAGTAATAGAAAAAGAGAAAGCCTCAGTTAAGCGAGGTTGCATGGTCATACAGCGATTGCGATATGAAATCAAACGGGCTGCTGACTTTTGTGGGCGGAGCGAGCCCTGCCCTGCGATGCCTGGTAGCCTTGCAGCACATTTGAGATACAAACTATGGGTTTACGGAGGGTGCCGTGGTTGCGAAGGAAGAGTTCTACACATTAATTGATCATAGAACGTGTCTCTGAATCAAATAAGGCTGAATGTCCATCAACAATGCCGAGCTACGAGCAAAAGACCTAACTCCATGCAGGACTCGAACCTGTACCACGCTCACCGGACTAATGTATCAGGCATAACTATGAAATCCGTCAGGCCGCATCCAGAGCTTCCGAAGCTGTGAATCGGAGAATGAGAGGCGAATCGCGCAATCGGGAGTATCTCAGGAACAGCCGGAAGCGTAAGCATCGTTCTGGAGAAACGAATAATCGGAGGATCGCGGAGTCGGAGGAATTGTAGAATGACCGAAAAATTATGTATGTGTCAGGGGAATTGGAATGATTGGAATAATTTCGCCCTGTCGATCCTCCGGTTCCTCAAGACTCCGAATCGATTGAAATATATAAATTTTATTGATTTTTCGATTCGCTAAATTCCACGGTTCCCCTATTCTGCGATCTTCATTTCTGTAAGGTATAAACGCTGCCTTCAGCTGAGTAAGACAGTAAGCTTTATCAATGTGTCGCACTAGGTAAGTGCTCCACAAAGCGGTTGGTCATAGATCAACCGTTTGCAGACGCCGCCACCGTAACCCCGCGCCAAAACCAAACGGGCGGGAAATCCTACACTCACCCTTTTTCGCAATCAATCAGACGGGTCCATTGGAACTCTAGCGAGCAAGGCAGGAGCCGTCTCCCCCGGCACACATAGCGGCGTCTGCGGACACCCCGCCCCCACTTCTCTTCATTCAACTTCTCTGGATTGATTGATTCTGTTTCAGTCTGTTTTTTTGGGCCTTTGCCCCCTCATATTCTCAGTCTAACGGTTATCAGCGAGGCAAGACTCGCCAGAAGATTTTCTTTTCAAATTATTTGTTAGTTGCTAATCCGCACAGGTCAGTTCCTTACGAGATATTCGCCGGACGGTATTCAGTGAAGAATTGTTTCAGAAGTTATATCTTTTCTTGTTGTTATTGTTACTCACATATCCATCATCGTTGCGGCACACAGCGCGCATTCGCGGCATTTATTTTGGAAGAAATTTGGTGGAAAGACTATCCGACTGAAAGGTTGGTTAATCTCTCAGTTTCCCTTCAAAGGACCAAGCAGGCCAGAGGCGGTCCTGAACCACGTCGAGACCGGTCGCCATCACAATCAAGATTCCTTGAAAATTGAGCTAACTGCTGACACGAGGGTCTCAATGATGTGACAGTGCCCTAAGAAACAATTGGAGATCCGAACTTTGGTTTGTGCGCATGCTAAGCGGCGCCTCTACGGGTACACCACCCCTGTTCAACTGACAAGTAACAGGGTTGTGAAAAAACTAACGTACCTGTTTTGTATCTATCCAGGATGGATGGGCAACCGACGATTGATAAAGCAGATCAGTCCGTGAAAAATGGGTGCTCGATCATGATCAGTGAAGATCACAGCGTCTTGAAACTCATGATAAGAAGAAGCTCAAATTGATAATGTGTCTTACCGCTCCATTTTAGACGCATGTGATGCTCTTGATGGAATCGTGAATTTTCTGAACATCCCATTCCCCATCCCACCTATCATCGTCCCAGGCTCTGCTAACTGCCAACTGTCAACTTTCTGCCAATTCTTTCATTTGATCCGTAGGCGGGTCAGGGAAAGGGGAGGGGGAATTATAACGCAATTGTAATAGGAAAAAACAAGGATAGTCAAGTAACAGAAAACATTCGTCACAAAAATAAATAAATTCCTCTCCCACTACCTCCAGCGAGCAAATACGACCCCCTCACTGGAGATCCCTAACGTACCACATGTCGCGCTTCTTTTCTGGTGCTGGTGACGTCGAAACTAAAACCCTCCATGAACAATGCCAGCAAAATGAGAGTGACTCGTTGGATTAACACAGCGGCTGGCTGAAGTTTAACGATCATCACGAAAATGCAACAGTGGAACGTACCGGGCGCATTGATTGACACTTGAAAAACTGTGAAATAGGCTTTAGGCAGTTAAATTATGAATTGCGTGGACGACATCGGAGAAGCATCAGGGAAAGATTTCTGGGAAAATAACCGAAAAGTGTTTGAAAAGGGAGCCTGTCACATATAAGGAACAAGCCTCTGTGAAGAACTTCGTATCAACAAGGCAATGGTAATCCTGTAAATCATAGCGACTTACAGCTGGAAGAAAGAACCGAAGCCACTGGAGGTAGTATGGACGAATTGCTGACAGCCCATGAAAGGCCTGTTATGCCACTAATTTGGCTCATCTGTTCGTTCGGAAATCAATATGCATGGGCAATAATCCTTTTATGGAACATAGATCAAGGCGTGAGTTGAGGTCGATAGACGGGCAACACGTGAGTTGTTCTGCCACTTAAATCCTCTCAAGTAAGCCTGCCTCAGTGTTCTATTCAGAGTAATCCAGTGAGAGCTGGGCCATGTTCATGTCAGTGCCTTTACTATTTTAAGCGAATAATGACAGTCCTGAGACACTCGGCCACTTATGAGGCTCAAGGAAGGCTGGTTTTCTTTTGGAATCGGAACCAACTTGCTCAAGCTCTCTACGCGTCCGGCGTCAGTCAGGGCACGTAGAAAATTTGGCTAGATAGAACTCCTACCCCTCAAAATTCCCTCCCCTGGCGCCAAGAAAGACCGCACAACCTTGAACATTTTTCTTGGAGGCAGTTATGGCCTTCTCCCTCCCTCTCTCCGGCAACCGAATATGCTTCACTGAAGATGCCTAAGGTACGATGCGCCTCGCCTACGGTACCTCGAAACTGTTGGTCGGAGAGCACCGATAAACCGACATGAACACTAGAAAGTCTAGCCATTTCATGAGCTTAATAAGCTTCCGAAAGAAGGTAATCTGGTGTCGCCCAGGCCAGTCAGCCGTTTCTCCAGAGAAGTGCCAGATTCGTCTGGAAGGACAAGAACGTCGACGTTAACATCGTCTAGCCCCCCACAAGTCGTTCTACAGACCACATCGCATTCAGTAAGCCACTACGAATCTGAATGGGAGGAGATTGCAAGCCGCATCCAGAAAGGGATTGATTTACGGCTGAGACTTTATCCTTACCCTCATAGATATTATCATGAATGACTTGAGAAGAATCCCTGACCTGATCGAGAAAAGATCTAAATTTTGCTAGGTGTGAAGAAGGAGTGTAAAAAGTAAAACAAGGACTGGGCAGTCACCACAAACAGTTAAAGGGAATGCTGCGCGATATTAAAAACAAGTAGTATTCGGGACGGTAAAAGCCATTAAAATCGTAGCGATGACGGCGTGGCAACGGTGCCGGATTAATGAGCGAGCCCGCGAGCGAGCAACCGTGCGCTTTGTCAACCGGTAGCCATTCCCCATGATCGCTAACCCATCCCGTGAAAATATCACAACCGCAGGGGGTGTCAGACATGCTGTGCACAACGCACGAAAGAATCCAGCTGAACAAAAGCTCATAGTGAATAATTGAGCTAGCGCGCGTCGTCACGCGAATTTACCACTTGCCCCGCGCGGCACACCGCGTGAAGCTGCGTTCAGACTTCGCAATGACGCGCGTCCACACGCTGGAATGCGGTCTAGCACCACAGTTTAGTACATTGTTATTCTTCCGCACTCTCTCAAAATAGTACCAGCCGGCCCAATTGATACCCCTCGTTCCCGTCTATAGCACTAGAGCGCGGTTGCGATGGTAGCGCGCCAGTGCGCGTCATCGCGAGTTCTAGGCGCTGCGTTACGGTGCAGCACGCAGCACGTCGTAAAGTGGCGCAGTGCCGCACCGCCGCCACCGTGTGTTGAAAGAAAACACGCCAAAACGTTCACGACGATCACGATGTGTGGAGGATACCTATTTGGGAATGCGATTGAGCGCTTATTTGTCTGAGTCGTATGAGACACACATTCAGAAGAACATTCGGGCGTTGTTTAGCTTGGAGGGTGCAGTTTTCACCTATGCTAGTTCCTTTTGTTGGCTTAGTTGAATTAACAGGTTAGACATGTTAACACCTTCGATGACTATGTTCGAAGGCGTTAACATGTTAACATGACGACGGTGTTTGACTGAGCCAATTTTGTCACAGAATTCACAGGACTTCACAGCTAGGCCTGCATGAGCTTAGCTGTGTACCTCTTTATGTCCTCACCGAGCCGAACTGCGCCAACATTTGTGTGGCTCCCCAAGGTACAGTCCACACCTCAGCGTTGAAAAGGGAGTGTCTATAAAATTGCCGTGAGAGCGGTGGTGGCACAGTCTCCAGTAGACGCAGACGTATGGTCCGAGAACAGAACACGGTCATGTTCGGAGAAACGAAACCGGTGCGAAGCCGTTTGGGGAAACAGTCTACCGCCGCCGCTCGAATAACCATCTCTGTTGAAATACCCTTTCAGCGCGATTATCTGGACTCTAGGTTAATTCTGATTGTTTCATTACGAAGAAAATTTCCCTTTGTACACAAAACTGCATTCGCAAGCTCCGTCGATACTATTCTGAAACTTTATTGTACAATAGAAAGGAATCAGTTCCATATTTTCAAGTATTTATACAACAGCTATTTGATTCAATTACCGCTTTTTCGGGCTATGTTCTTCGCAAACTCAGCATACTGCTTCTTTCAAACCCTCTGGGCGATCATGCTGAGTGCAGGATATCACCTTAAGAATGCAACAGCACATTTTCCGCTCGAAGGTTTGGAGAAGCTCTCGAAACGAACACTTTTCAGGAGCAGCTTTATCAAAAGCTCACCATATTTGGTGGAGACTGCTCGGCTGGAATTGCAAGACAGTTACGGAACACATTATCGTACACAGTTTTCACCTGAAAGTTTTCAGGGATGATCTCAAGTTGTCTTGTTCTAGATCTGCTTCACTGCCACTGGACTGCACTGCCTCCTGGTTCAGCCTTTTAGCCTACAACATATTGCTAGATGACCGGATGGGAGACTCACAACCACAGTGAGCCCTCAATGACGCACTTTCGTTTCAAGACGTGGTTGAGAGTAAAAAAGCAGCAAGAAAGCAACCACTGCCATCACTTTCACCCGTTCATAAGTTGAATCGAGTTCTGCTTGTGAGTTAGGACGCCTCCCTAGACGCCTTTGGTCTATAGTGTGTGTTGGTAGATAATTGTGGCAGTCGTTTATTGGAGTCGACTGCTCGGTTGTACGGTTCGTGGTAGAATGCTACAAAAAAGGGCGTCCCTCTAACATCAGGCGGGGTCGCGCCTGGTCTATCTAATCTGCTCACCAAGGGTCATAAATACATTGCTAGGGGCCTAAGTCACATTCACATAATATCCTCATTGTGTCGAGATGACACTTAAAGGCAGTTGGCACGATAATTTCCTACTTAGCCTAAAATGCTAGTAGGGCGCTGTATAGTGGGGAAATGGCGAAAGAACGGAGTGAAACGGTCAAAATCCGGCGAAGAAAAAGCCTCCGTTCTCAGTGACTTGTAAATCGATTTCGGACGAGTTTCCCGTACGCATCTTGCCAATCACCGCTACCGAAGGTATACGGCTGCATATGTGTACCCATATATGCATGCAGCATCACCGCCGCTTCATACCAATCCCTTTGCTTCATAATTTGCTCAGCAAATGAATGAATACGAGCGTCAGAAACGGTCGTCCGTTTGTGGGCGGGCGGGCAAGGAAGGCGTTTGGGACGTAAAGTTGTTGCTCAATAGGGCGTTATAGAGGTACCCTCCTTGGAAAAGGCTTCACGCAGCGCCTGTCCGAGGTCACGGAATTCTGTTGAGCCAGTTGTACAAATCCTAGTATAGCGATTCATCGTGCTAACTTCCTTTAAAGTACTTGAAAACGTCCTAGAGGGGGATTGTTATGTCTATATATGGCTTTTCGTGAATGTTCTAGTACAGCTAACTGCTCCATAAATTCCGTTTGAAAACGCAAGAAAATGTATATTTGTCCTAGTATCATGCGCTATACTGATTTCAATCAATTAAAAACGCTTCTTTCCTGATTCATACTCGAAGTTCATGGATATTAGAAAAGAACTGGCTTTATAGGATAGAGAAGCTGTGCTTCTGCGATCAGAAATTAACCCATGCCCGCAATTTTCTGAATTGACTAGGCGATTCCCTTCGAAACTTACATTCATAGAGGCTCTTCTATTTTTCAGGGAGTCGGTATCAAAAGATGGGCAACAACTGAGTGGCACAGCTATCTGTTTTTTTAACCATTTGTAATCCAGGAAAGTAGCACATTCAACCGTTGATTGTTTCGAACTCCAATGATGGCCCTCTGGTTATAATTGCCGCTAGACCCGCTCGCTCACGAGTCCCCTTCAGGTGCTTTGTTTTAACGAAGTCATTCAAATTAGGGTTTTGTTGTAGACTTTCATAATGTTGGATTTGAATGTATTGATGTCTTATGTACAGAGGTTATTCAGAATCCCGCGCAATATACGGAGCATTGTAATATGCTGTCCTTATGTTTTTATGTTGTCGGTTCTATCTTGTTCAGTTCTCCAATGAATCTGCTCGTCTACTGGTGTTCTTTGGCTGCAGCTACAGCATCTGCAACAACTGGCGATCAGCGGATCACGACAGCCAACGAAAGCAGCGAGGACGAAGAAGATAGTCTAGTGACGCGCTCCTTGCAAATACTCTAGTCTCGGCCCCACCCCTGGTCGAACTGCTAATCGTCCTAAACAGCCCCGGCTTCCTACCCGGTCGAGCGGCTGAGTCGACATTTATCCCCGGCAGTGAGCCCGGTCAATCGCTGTGCGCGTGGTTACCGATCGATCAGTCTCGACGCTCGATAACCGTACTAGCCGGTTATTGTGAAGTGTCGTGTTGTGCTTTGCCAACGCAGAGTGTAGTAAGCGACGACACAGAACATGGATGCTGAAGGCCTACGCGCTATTTTTGAATCTCAAGCCAGAATGCAGCAGCAGATGCGCGCAGCAGCAGCAAATGCTCACCGAGCAGCTTTGCCGAGCTGCTCACCGAGCAGCTTTGCCGAGC
>MU966627.1:34731-46166 GCA_036418165.1 Cooperia oncophora
AAGTTCCTCGGTCACGGTACGTAGTCACTATGTGGAGGAATTTTTGTTAAGTACGTCTACTCCATCCCTCCTCCTTCGAGCATTCTCTACCCTATGGGACCTCTTTCGTGACATGCTGCTACGACTCCCAACCCACTCTCCTGCCGGATTTGTACAAGCTATTAGCAAACTTTTCCTGAATATCGCGGCCAAATGGGCTTTGGGGAGATGTCCTGACGTCACCGCTCAGGACCATTCCCTCCCCCCCCCCCCAAGGAACTCTCCAAAAGCGAACCTCTGCTTCAGCTAATAATCATGACCTTCCAGTGTGCGTTCCACATAAAATGATGTACAGGGTGGGGGCTAAAAGGAACAGGCGCCCTTACGGTCACAACCTTGAACGGGACTCTTGATGGAACGTGGGTATCAGGGTGCGAACGACGGAAAAAAGTGCAGTGTGCGGGAAACGGGGGAGACCGGGTTGGGGGGGGGTCATGGAGGACATTGAAAATGCTTTTAAAATATTCAACGATCGCGTACCTTCCATCCTCAAGTTGCCTCGCATTATCAAGAATCTTGACACATGTCCCGTCATCCAAGCATATGGAGTCTTCACTGAAAACATTTTTCTGGTGAAGAAAAGCGAAAAAGGGTGGGTGACCCTTTTTTTCCTCTCCTGAAACGCTTCCGAGTGTACTAGAAGAAAATAAAGGGCACGCTTCGCGATTTCCGATAGAAGGCAGCAGGTTTCAAGAATGAAATCGCGTGAGCTTATCGGCTAAGAAGTGGAAGAAGAAACCCTTCGAGGGACCGTCTGAAGTCCTCAGATCTCTCACCCCATACAAGAGAAACAGCGGACGAAAAAAAGGTGAAGCCCTCAGTGGAGCGAGATCACACAGAGATCGCGCAAGGAAACAAATTGGGTGGCCGCTGACCCTCGAGGGCGGAGCCGGTCTTGCCTCACAACGTTCCTGGCAGCTTTGCCACCCACGTTCGAGCTACAATCAATCCTACGCTCAGGGAATGGGTCACATTGTGCAGCGAAAGGCTCTACACATTGGGTGGTCAAAAAAGTTTCCATAAATTGATAAAATCAAATTTACCGCAAGAGACTGAGCTGCAAGCAAAACACTTAACCTTAACCCAGGCAGAATTAATACTTGTACCACCTGCACAGCAGGCTAGTGTGCTAACCATGAACCATGAAAACCAGCACGCCTTGCTAAACTAGGGAATCGAAGAATTGGCGACTTGCAGAATTGGAGAAATCGGCGAAACCACGAGAAAAACCATATATTACTGAGAAAGACTGCAGAATCGTCGATTTTTCCAGTCCTTCCATCCTTCACATCGATACATACACATTGTTCTTCACCATTTCTTCAATTTGTCCGATTCGGCGAATCGCAGATTTTTCGATTCTCCGGCTTTGCAAAGTATGATCCAGATCTCCAAGACAACTGTGCACTCACCTCTCGGGACCTTATTCTTTGCCATGTGTGCGTTGACGGGTCTACAGCTGCAGTAGCGTGCCACTATCTTGGCTTAAAAGTGTACAGGAAGGGCTGGAGAGTAGTGCTGCCTGGGTGTCGTCTCCGCACTCCGCCCGCGCTGCCGCACGGTCAAAAGAACGCCTCACTATAGCTAAACCCCCTGCTTGTCTGCGCTCTCTCATTTCAGCTCCTTCTCTACGGGATCTTGGTATCGATGCAAGTGCTGCACCTTGAAGGAAGCGCAGATGGGGTATGGAAAGGTCAAACGGGTACAACTAACCGCCAGCCCCATCCCCGCGCTTTTTTGAGCGGAAAAAATGACACGCCATTGCAGCCGCTGACCCATTCGCCTCGCACATTGCATGGGCTGTCCTCGGAGGTGCGCGTACAGATTATCTCCGAGTCAAGTAAGATATCAAGACTGAATGGGATTTCTGTTAAGCACAAAACGTGCATTCTCGATTGACTAGTTGGCACACCTGCCGGGTGAGGCAAAAGTTTGCCAAAGACTTGTGGTGACTTTTGGTCTCAAACTGAGGCGACGAACAGTGAGGCAGGGTTCAGACTTCGCAAAAAGCACTTCGTTTGCGCGTTCAACGCGATCGAGGCTGTCAAGAGTGTACGCGATCGATCGCGTCAAACACGCGACCGAAGCGCTGTCGTGGTGAAGTCTAAACGCTGCGTTATCAAAAAACGAGTCCGGAGCTAAATTCAATAATCTAGCAGGTTACTTACAGTACCCTAAAACGCCCATATCTCTTGATGAATTCACGGGCTATGTCGTCCTCTGTGAGCCTCCGCGAGGTAGAGCTAGGGGTGCTATTCCTTGACCCATAGCTTTGCATATACACATATATAGCTATCTGAAATTAGTCAAAGTCAGAGACCAATACACTTTAGTTCGTTGCGGACGATTGGGCGTGTCAGGCAGTATGAGTGTCCACACCGTCAAAGCCGTTCTCTGCCTTCTTGTTGAAACGCGCATGCGACAAAAAGTGGTAGAAAACGAGTAATACGAAGGATATGATACAGTATTGTCACTTGCCCGCTTCAACAACTGGTGGAGAACGAGTTTGGCACCGCGCCAAACGCAGCCGCACTGACACGCCCAACCGTCCGCAGCGAACTACACTATATGTCATTTCCTGCCCCCAAATCAAAAAAGGATTGAAAAATATTAACTCTCTTTTATTACCAGAATCGGGGGCACCGCAACGAAATAAAGTGGAGACAGACGGAATCGCATAGCGAACAGGCCGATCGGAATTCTATGGGACGGCCAGGAGTCACTGCCGCGCCGAAAACTAGGTCACCGCGCGCGGAGGCCTGGCCGCGTGGCGCAGCGATGAGTCCTGAATTGGCATTTTGCCAACTTCCAATCGATATGACCCTATCGCAGTTTGCTTGGGCGTTCTTTCTTTTCCTCATCTTCCATCTGCCAAGAACATGTCCAAACAGGTGAACATGTTCATACATGCAAACATGTCAAAGCATGTAGTCGCCGCGCGCGGTGATCCTTTTCCCAGCGCGGCGACCTAATTTCGAGCGCGGCGGTGAGTCCTGACACACACCCCTTCTTTCTCCATATAGCTACAATTTGGGGCTTCCCGTTATTTTCTGAGCCTGATGGTGAGGTAATTGTAATCCCCTGCCCGGGTTCAGCCTAAATAGAGCGAGCTGTCGTGGAAAATGAGTGCAGCGCTTGGGTGTAGTCCAGACAGGACACAGCACCCGTTGTGAGAAATACAACAGGGGTAGCCGTGTCATAATTCGGTTACTGGGGACGGGACGGAGGGCCGCAAATTATCTCCACAATCAAAGGGTGCGGGGAAGCATTTCCGGACTGTTAGGTTTCTCCTGTTTAAAATGCAGTGTGAGGACTGTTCCATGATTCTGGTCTCGCAAGGAAGTGCAGTGAAAATTTTTCAGGAAAACCCCTCTTTTGAAGCTCAAAAAAGTGAACCACCACCTAAACTTGGCCCCGTAAAGTCATGATGGCATAAGGAAAATCAAGAGTGACGATTCTCGCCAATTCGCCAACGTGGCTCTTTCTGACAGTGATTGTGTAGAGGAATTTAATATTCTGGCATGTGGTAGAATTCAAATCGGCCTGTTCGCTATGCGGTTTCGTCTGTCTCCCACTTTATTTCGTTGCGGTACCCCCAATTTTGGTAATAAAAGAGTTTAAGATTTTCCAAGCCTTTTAAGGTTCTAGGGGCAGGAAATGACTGTATTGTCTCATCTGTCTGTCTATCTGTATTGATCTCATCTGTAGTCCTGACACACACCCAAATTCTATCACATGCCAGAATATTAAATTCCTCTACACAATCACTGTCAGAAAGAGCCACGTTGGCGAATTGGCGAGAATCGTCACTCTTGATTTTCCTTATGCCATCATGACTTTACGGGGCCAAGTTTAGGTGGTGGTTCACTTTTTTGAGCTTCAAAAGAGGGGTTTTCCTGAAAAATTTTCACTGCACTTCCTTGCGAGACCAGAATCATGGAACAGTCCTCACACTGCATTTTAAACAGGAGAAACCTAACAGTCCGGAAATGCTTCCCCGCACCCTTTGATTGTGGAGATAATTTGCGGCCCTCCGTCCCGTCCCCAGTAACCGAATTATGACACGGCTACCCCTGTTGTATTTCTCACAACGGGTGCTGTGTCCTGTCTGGACTACACCCAAGCGCTGCACTCATTTTCCACGACAGCTCGCTCTATTTAGGCTGAACCCGGGCAGGGATTACAATTACCTCACCATCAGGCTCAGAAAATAACGGGAAGCCCCAAGTTGTAGCTATATGGAGAAAGAAGTACCACACTGACGATCAGGACTCTGAGCTACTCCGAACTACAAGTTTGCAGGGGAATCGATTGAAATGATGAAGAGAGCTGTAGCCTCAAACTGGTGCTTAATGGCATGAGGCATGATAATTCCCTACGCGGTCTGAAATGCTAGCAAGGGTGATACATGGTAAAAAAAATGGCGAAAAACCGAAGCGAAACGGTCAGTACCTGCAGAAAAACGACTTTGTTCTACACGACTTAGATAGCAGCGTTGGACGAGTTCCCCGTTGGCGCCGTGCCAATAACCACTACGGTAGGTACGGCTGCATTTATGCACTCATTCATCTAGCAACACCGCAGCCACTTCATATCAATCCTTTGACTTCATATTGTGTTTCGTGAATGAAGCGATACGAGCATCAGAAGCAGGCGGACTTATGTGGGCGGACGGGCGCAGTGAGCTTCCGGGTCGGTACGTTGTAACTTGATAGAGCGCTATAAGGGTTCCTTATGAACGGCACTACGCAGCGCCTGGTCATTCTGTCTTGCTACGTGTATTAATCCTACGCGTTTTGGGGATTTATCGTGCCACTTGCCTTCAATGGTGCCAGCCAGCAAGATAACTCGACCTGCTTCAACTTTGAAGTCTTTTCCGCTAGTTCGTTTATCAATGCCTGTTTTTTTGTGTAGAGACACAAAACATTAAGCGTTAGTTTCAGGAAGGAAAAATAGGTTTCCTTTGGAACAAAATGTGGGCCAGGAGGGTGCGGGAACTAGGTCATGCCGCGCCTGGCGACGCGACCGCGTTCACAGCTGCGCGGCCTGTGAGATTGGGGCCAGACTTCTTGCACAAGGGAAGGATTCTACGGAACAAATAATCACTACATCAACCTTGTACGGGGGAGGGGGTCGTAATATGAGAATAAACAATAACTGAGAGTGGTGATTGCAGGTCACTGAGGGAAAAAGTATTTGGTTCGAAACAATTCTTGAATATCAATGTATCCCGTTTCAAATGGCATTGTGTAGCCTACTAGTCTGCTGATTGCCGGAACTGTCACATATAATTTGCTTCGTCTGTTTGTTTGTTTGTTTGTTTGTTTGTTTGTCTGTCCGGAAATTCGGTTCGACCTGAAGAACCAACTTGGAGAGGTCGGGTCAAGGTGGGGATGCGTGGAACAAGATGTAAAGAGCACACATGACCCACGCGAAACCCCACCCACAGTGGGCGGGGCATGCGCTGAAAGTTGGCGGTGGTAAAGAAAAAACTCATAGTTTGCTTGGAGAGCAGCTCAGAAATGGAGTAAGGTTAGCAAGGGGTTTCAGACTAGTTAGCAAGGGGTTTCAGACTAAGTAGTGGAGTCATACCCGAAATGGGCGGAGCGTACTTGAGATAGGTGGTGCTCCCCACAAACTCATTCACATCACAGCTCGTACAGCTCATACATATCACGGTGTGCGCGGTGATAACCCAACCTGTCGGGAGACCCCCTTGAGACGATGGTAAGAGACGACCCCTACAAGGAAGAGCGAACGAGCGGCATGTATGGCGTCGATGGTGCTACAGCCCGAGACAAACCCACACTGATTGGTGGAGAGCTGGATAATATCACGCACATGGCCGTCACAATTCCGTTCAGAGATTTGCACAGTGTGCGAGAGAAGGCAAAGTGGACGTTAATTCGAGCAATCTGCCGAGCTGCCTCTCTTCTTCCGAAGAAAAGGAATGTAAACGAAAGAAATAACAACTTGTTCGAATGAAGGTGATTCATTCGCCTCTCTCTCTCAGACGAATCACTTCGTTCGTCGACCCCCTAGGGTCATCAGTGAGTTGGAATGGACAAACTAATCAAATACGTGAAAAGTGATGAAAGTGAAGAAAGGTGACAAGATACATGCGTAAAGATAGAAGATAGCAATAATAGGAGTTCCATGAGTGAGTCCGATAGAATGTAATAACAGGCTGACCTTTGGTGAGAACTGTAAGCCCAACAACAGCGGCGAAGAGGCACAAGGGACCACTTTTTTACGAGTCTTCACAGGTCTTTGCAAGATGACTGTGTAAGCGTTGCTGAGTGCCCCACCAAGCCGAATTGCGTTTCTTGAATTCATTGCGTTTCTAATTGTGCACTGTCTCTACACCTTCGAGCGCAAATTACAGCATCACCTGGGTGTGACGACAGTGTCGCTCGAGCCACCCTAATTCCTCCTCCTGTACAACCTCCCTTCCTACCATGCCTGCCATATTCCAAATCCTTCCAACGCCCTAGCAATGTTCCGAGCATTTTATGAAAACTGGCTCCGAGTGGTGGGAGGAGATACGAGTGGTGGGAAGGGATATAGCGCGAAACGGGAAAAATGCTGCACAGCGGAGAAAAGTTTTATGAAGAAACGTTAAAGGTACGTTCAAAAAAATCGGACGATTATAGTCGTGATCTGAAACGATAGGGCGTGTAATGCGGCGTGGATTGGAGCGACCAGGGTGGCCATTTCTTAACAATAGAGCCATTCCGAGCTAGCTACAACAGAAGGAGAATCCGCTTTAGCTGCGCTCCAGGCTATCCCCTTACCATGCCTCTTTCGCCATTCTGATGGTAAGCAGCACCCCTGCTGCTATCCGAGAACCGAGTAATCGATTTATGCCTTCACACCCGAAGTGCTAAACGTCCATCCCACGGCCGGTGCGATTCTGGAGGGCTCCCAAATGGATGGCGCACCGCTAGCTGACTTTTTTCGATGACTTTTCCTTTCTCACTACTTCATGACTTTATGGAGTACATTGAATCACAAATAAGGATCGTGAAATCACCTGCGGAAAAAATTGCCGAAAATGTGACGAGTCAACGGCAGAAAATAGTTGAGGGGTTGACGTTATGTCACACAACGCCATCTGAAACACTCAGCAATAGTATATCAAAATTCTCGAGAATTGTAATGAATGAAGTATAACATAAAGCGAACGAGAAAAAAAACAACACTCTCAAGATTTTGTAGTGAGTACTCCGCTAAAAATTACAATACCATTCATTCATTGTCATGTCGTGAGTGTTTTAACTACATTTGGCGACCATGAAACAATGTGCATAACGCAATGAACATTCTACAGCCGACAGTCGTTTGAAAGGTAAATCAAGATGAAATCCAAAGTGGGCGCAGTTCGGCGATGGGGGCATTTTGCACTTCCACTGCTTCACTAGTTCTGGTTTACAAGTCTCACTCTGGTGAAACCTGTGAACTCTTGTGAAGCTGGAGCAGCTCGTCGACCCACCAGGGTAGAATCTGCCAACTCTATAAAAGGCTTTTCAGATGGATCGACGCTTCAACGGGAAGTGGCAAAAGTGCAAAATGCCCCCTTAGCCGAACTGCCCAACAAGCGATTCAAGGTGAGCAAACAAAGGAGAGAGTAGTATTCTGGATAATATGGTGAGGTTCTTACTCCCTGGCCACAGTTGCCCGGCTTGGCACTTCGATTGTGAGGTATAGTGATCTTTTCGTTTATACTGGAGCCGAATTTAGCCAGCGAGGTTACACTAGACAGAATCAGGTAAATACTTGGATTATCGTACTGGTATTGTCATTTGCAAGAGTAGATTGTCTAGCGAAGAGGAAGCTCCAGAGTCACTTGCGGTGCTGGAACGCGTTTACTTTTCGTGGTCTCTTCCGGAATTTCCGGATTTCACGAAAGGGAGCCCTACGTCGGTGATTATACAAATATCACTGTTTGATTCTTGAGTATTTAATCTTTTCTACAAAAAGCTGCTTCAAAGTTTTCTTGCAGCTGTAACTGATGCAACATTAGAAAGCTTCTTTAGCTTTCTAATGTTGCATCAGTTACAGCTGCAGGAAAACTTTGAAGCCATTTCTAGGATGCCTGAAAGGGGTGGGAATAGAATCAGTGAGCACGTCCACTCTGGTCGCACTGGAGAAACGGTCAAGATTCTAATCCGTGGACAATGTTGTAGTCAAATTTATTCGGGTTACTGAGTGGGAACGCAGCTAGGCTGCGTTCATACTTTGCGACAGCCACGCCAGAAGCGTCTGCTAGTGTCCATTAGCATTCCGAACGTACACCACGTCAGCGACTAGGAAAGCATAGATATGGATCTAGCGTCTGCTAACGTCTACCGGCGTCTGTTAGCTTCCACTGGAGTCTGCCAGCGTTCACCAGCGACCGGGAGTAGATAGCACGGGGGAGTAGGTTTCACCTGAAGTGAAACTGTTCTTGCCAGACTTTCAGACCTGTAATCGTTTTTTTCTGTAAAATACGGGCAGTGAACAACATGGAGGGCGATTAAATGCTGTTACGCCAACTTTGACCCGAATGAACAAAAGCGGCTTACTTTCAACTTCCGTTTCAGATATGGGAACTAGAGGTAGCTATAAGAGTAAGGAGAGCACGAGAAACAGATTAGAACACTAAACAAGAGCCAAAAGTGGAATTGAAAAGGGCATAAGGCTCTCAGAAGATGCGCTCAAAGGGCCTGGATGCTACCAGGCTGCTTCGATGGTACTACGTAATGTTCGAGCACAATATAAATTGCAAAAAACGTGTAGAATCTTACGCAATCTCACGACGTTGACAAAATCGAAGATTTTACAACTCTACACTTCTGACTTTTCAAGTGAAGTACGCAAGGAAGTTTCGCAAACTTGGTTGCGAAAACTCTACTACTTTAATCCGAGACATTGTGACCCTAATTGCTTATTACCGTATGTGTGCGTATCGACAACAAACACAGATACCTATTCAGGTTGACGCAAACTGTGTCAAGTCGCCCCATTTCACAAATGACGCCCTCGATCGGCTCGATCTACTTATAGTGACGACGACGAGTCAATGAGCTCACCGCGCTGAAGTTAACATGAGCTGGTTTCTTGAGCGGAAATGAAGGCAGCGGTAGGTTCTATTGCAGTCCGTCCGATATATAACCTTTTTTGAATGCAATAATTATATCCATCGAAGTCACATACAGCAGATCGCAGAGAAAATCCCAGTAAGCCTAGTAGGATTGGAGATGGTTCCCTTACATGAGTTGGCTTCCCCAAGTCAATTGAGTTTGCTACTGGTGAGTAGGACTGCAAGCGCACATTTGTGTCTGCAAAGGGTAAAAAGCAGGGTCTAACATCATCGGCACAGTGTCAAAACTTCGCCTCTAAACACCTGCAAAAGAAACCAAGCAGACTTCGCGATGAGAAGTGCGTGGATAGTGGGATCAGAAACGGAAGTGTATGTGCTTGGTGAATTGCCGTGGAAAGAGAAGACCAGTAACGCTTAAAATAAGGCCCCACTTGTGGCGGTCGAGAGACAAAGAATCGATGTGGGTATCGGGCGAAAGGCCAGACAAAGCAGCGAGGGAGCATGCAAACGAGCAAGACAGCAGAAAAGACATCTATCAAAGCCTGCGGAGTCTGAGCAACCCTGTGCCATAGCCCGCTTCATTACCTTTTTTCCAGCGTGACCCTTTTCAAGGGCTGCTCGTTGCAGCCTACACTATCTCTTCTAGCGGAGAGTTTAGTTAATTAAAAACGGTCGCAGGTTGTGCCTTCAAGAAAGACAGATAGAGCAGGGCGCTGCTCAGCTTAGGGGCTATTGACTTGCTCGTTAGTTTCTTCAGTTTATTTACCTTGATAGAACTTGTGAGCTCTTCTAAAGTTGCGTAATGCAGAAAGCCTCGCTCGTAATGCTGCCTTGGCTAGACCTTGGAACCGTACCAGATGCCGTGAGCTTCATTATGTATGGCTGTATTAGCTTAACGCCTGTATAAGATTCGGCTGACTGCCATCTCAAAGCTGCACAGGAGTTCACAGATCTCCATGTCAATGAGAATTAGCAAAAGCTCCCTCCCCTTAAGTCGAATAGCTCCTGTAGCGATATTCTCTGAGTATTGTGACCCATTTCCTCCTTTCATAACAACGAAATTCTGAAAAGCTGCTCATGATGGTGAAAAAAATGAAAGTCTACTTATTTACATTACTGTTATCACTAAATCAAAGAATTGACTGTGTGCGGTGAATATGGAAGAGCATACATAGCCGACCAGAGAATGGAACATGCAAAACTAAGCGTCTATCAACGCGTGTGGGATACACCGCGCCCTACACCTCCTTCTTGTAATGCGTGCAACAAACACAAGCTCACCTTCGGTTCCTCTACACTACCTCGGTAACAAGATATATTACTGTCCTCATCATTACGGACTCGGGGCGTGTCAGCCAGTAGGAGTGCGCACACTGTTGAAGCCGTTCTCAGCCTTTTTGTTGAAACGCGTATGCGACAAAAAGTGGTAGAAAACGAGTAATACGAAGGATATAATACAGTAATGTCACTTGCTTCAACAATTGGTGCAGAACGACTTCGGTACCGCGCCAAACGCAGCCGCACTGACACGCCCCGACAGTCCGTAATGATGAGGATTGTACCTCTGATACAAGTGAGAGCTTCTTAATATTAGCTTCAGAAACTTTCAAATACATAGATCCTAAGGAAGGGTAAGGACTGTGAAGAATGCTCGTTATTACCGTAGGGATAGTTAAATATGAGGAGCTATGGGGATTTATTTCAAAAGCGAAAAGATCAGATGATGATCAAGAACGTTACCAAGCTCAGGAAAATTTTCAGCATGTCTGAGAGCATGGCTAGGCAGGAGCAATGCACCTTCTGTCGGAAGCGTAGGTCTGCCGCTGTTGAAATTCCCAAAGCGTTCGTTTACATGAGGGGTTTCATGTGTTCCTTAGCGGGAGTGTTACTAAGGGCCGGTCTCTTGCTGTCCTTCCTGCACAAGGACCACTAGCATCTATATTCCATACTTGAACCTCCAATCCCGCAAGTATGTAGTCGCAGGATCTGCGTTTAAACA
Organism: Cooperia oncophora; assembly: GCA_036418165.1. Classification (NCBI taxonomy): domain Eukaryota; kingdom Metazoa; phylum Nematoda; class Chromadorea; order Rhabditida; family Trichostrongylidae; genus Cooperia; species Cooperia oncophora. Next base: position 45,852 of record MU966627.1, read on the forward strand.
TGAATGTTTGTTTTTTTTCAAAAAGTATTCTGAACCAAAGCCATTGTTGTTTTATCGACCCTTTTGTTTTTCCTACAATGCAGACCCTCTGGTAAGCCGTAGTGGGTTTGCTGATATTGATGCAATCCTTTTCTGACCTTCGCCAGTGATCGCATAAGCAAACAGACGCCAAAGCTCGTGTGACAGACACCTTTCAAGGATCCGCTTCTGTACTCTATTCCGACCCGTCTTGAGTTAATCATAGAGTAAATAGAGAATGAGTATCCTGGTCAGACCCCTGTCACATAGCAACTATGAAGGAAAGGTTGAAAAGTG
>MU966628.1:0-43351 GCA_036418165.1 Cooperia oncophora
CAACACCTTTTGCTGCGTTGGCAGCGCGCCATGGGAGTAAGAGACATGGCTGTAGCGTCTACAAGTCTGAACGCCTGCCTTACAGTAAGTGGCGTTTTTTTTTTGTTTCTTACATACGCGGTCAACATGGTGGGGCGGTCAATGATCAGTTTCCCTTGCTCGTACTTACCTGACCAATTGAGTGTTCTTGCCCGTTTCCGCTCGCTCCGATCATTACGCTCCACGATTCTCTGTTTTTCTGCCCGAACCCCCTTCAAACAGTGTGACGTCCGCCATTTTCTGTTTGTCTAGGTGGTCAGTCAGTGCACGACGGGACAGCTATACTGGCACAGGGAAAACCACCAAGTGAAATTAAATCTTGTCTTCCTTCGGACCATGTAGTGTAGACCGTGGCACTGTATTTTCCCTAGCTATACTCGGTGCTAATACCTCCAAGTACGGTACCCCTTCCTTCTCCCCACTTGCCAGCAGGTCAGAGACGACATTCATATATAGAGCGCATCACTGCGCCTCAGTTCGCGCTCAATGTTGTTTTCTTCAATCCACATCGCGATAAGCTCGCTAACAGTGAGCAGGACTTTGTAAACAGCCCACTGGCTTCTCAACTATGTTGATTGTAAACCTTCTTACCATTGTCATAGGAACCGCTCTCCAAGTATATGCGTTCTTTGAATCAAAATAAGAATCAACCCTATCACCACTGATGTTGTTCCTCTAGGAAACACTTACCCGAAAATTGTGGTCTTTCTGGGAGATGAATTAGGAGATGCCAGTAAGTGACAGTCCGCTCGGCAACCTGATAGCTGCTATCCCATTCTCTAGGAATTAAGTGGCAGTTGTTTATGAATCGCCCTCTCACCTTGAACGCCGATCATTTTTCGTAGGCCGGAAAAAATGTTTCGCCTTCATGTGTCAAATTAAAAATGACTTTGATTTTGTTTTCATGCAGTAACTGTTGTTTAACACTGCAGTTCGCACTCCAGAAGGTCGTGCAAGGAACCCAGGCGAAACTCGTGTCCCTGCCTCACACGTACAGATGTGTGTAACGGATAGACGCACTCGCCAGTCAACTGGAGGACGGGTTCGAGCCCCGCCCGTCCTCACGGCTTCTGTCATAACTCAGCACTCGTGTGTTAACTTTCGGAGCGCGAACTGTGGCGTCGAACAGCACGATTAAACAAGTTTTTATCTCTACTATTTTCTTCTTTCGGAAGAGTTCTTTCTCCCTTCTCTATTGACCTCAGAAGAGACTCCGGCCCTTCCTCACGCTAAAAGGGTCGAAGGCAGCCGGTTCTGCTATGGCGTACGCAGTTGCCCGTGCGGTGAGCGTGAGTTGCAGGTGACAGACGAAAAACTGTTTGTTAGTTTGAAACGCCGCCCAGCGATACGTACTTTGGAAGACTTAGGTGTCACAAGTTAGATGTTGGTAAAGAGCCTGGTAAATTAATGAATCAATTTTGCTCTGAACCGAATAAATTTTCCATCTTTTCGGGATCAGTGTTCGCAAAGTTAATCCGGGGTAAGAAGTGCTGACCTTCCAGGACTTTCACCTGGTTGGTCTGCAAGTCGTGTTCGCTTTTAGAACTGCTTGGTTTATTGGGGCGGCAATAACCTCAGTTGAATAAAAGAGATTGCACTTCAATCAAATTCGGAATAAAAATTTTTAAAACAGTTTCTTTATGTATTGGGCTGGGAAGAAAGTTCTGCGACACTTTGATTAAACTGTTTAAGAAAAAAAGAACAAAAAAAACATTTTGAATGTTTCCACCAGTGACTAGTGGAGAGTGTCCTCTGAGGTTTTTGCACATGTATATCATGACTTTGTGCAAGCTTTCAAAGCCTAGATGTCCCCTGAAGTTCGAAGTACTTCTCGACCTATCCCATATTATGAGTTCCTGAAGAGCAGCTCCGACGTAGTCGAGGAAGCGGACATCTACGTTGTCTCAGTGGAGAATATCGTTTTCCATGGCTGAGGGTAGCGTTTGCATCAGCGCTTCCAAGCAGGAGTTACTTAATTCGTAGTTAGGCAATGGTCGCCCACCAGCACCGAATGACGCCCACCAGCACCGAATATCGGCCCTTTACTCAAGCTTCTTGAGGCGCAGCCGAAGGTAACCACCAGTAAGTTGGCAACCTCTTTAGGCTCTACCTGACTGACAGCTGCCGTGCTTCTCCGCGATCTCGGTTATCGGAAAAAATTTTTGTGAAGGATGCCTCACGAGTTGGACCCGTCTGACAAGTCATGCCGAATGACTGAGTTTTCTTTTTTTTTGTACACAGCGAAAGAACTTTTGTGAGATCTTGTGGTTGGTAGCGAGTGTTGGAGTCTTTGCGTACATCATGCACATGTCCCTCACAGTGTCTCTTAAATAGAAAAGTAGATTGCTTAGCCAAAAACAGATGTGCATGGGATAAAGATTTCAGTGTATTATTGGTGGGGCTTCAGAACGGTATCAGTAGATACTAGCACCGTTGTAAGGATCACAGTCCACCTTGATCGACTTCAAAATATGGATGACGTCACGCTTGAATTCATTCAGAAATGCTCACTTTCTTTCTACTACTTGGCAATGCGAAGGCCGCATGTGAGGATCAGGCTACGCCGGAGGATCATGGATCTCGATCAGCAGTGCAACCGTACACACCTTATTTATCAAAGCCAGCAGCCTCTAATCATCACCTCGTTCAATCCCTACCGCATGCTTCAGGCAGCGTTCAGACTTAGAAATTGCGTCGCTAGGCGGCGCGATCGAACGCACCGCCTAGCGACGCGATCGCGAAGTCTGAACGCTGCCCTAGAAAGCGAAAATTTCGAAAATCAACATCTGCTTGGAAAGAAGTCCACCTCTTTTTTTAACCGTAGTTGTCGTAGTTCTACAAGAGAAAGGAACAGGAAATGAGGTGTGCAAAAGGTTGGCACAAGTCCTAGTCATTAATGTTGATTACCTTGTGGATTGGAAGTGCCTTTTAGTGAAGAAGAATTGGCTCGAAAATTTGCTCAAAATGTCGTAGGACTTTCTTCCCAGCCTAATATTAAACTGCAACGCCGGTTCCAAAGGAAGTCCAGTATAGGTCCTAAATATTGGCTTTTGGTCGATTCCTTCACTAATCAAACAATGCAGTCGGCATGTAAAACGGCCCCGTCTCTGATGAAGCAGCTGTTCATGAGGTTCTTCTTGAACTTGGCCAAGGGTGGTGGCGGTGAGGCCTGAGCAAAGTTTGCGCGGCGTGGATTTCATTATGAGTTTGCGGGCGGCCTAGCAAACGCATGTGCTGTGTGCATCAGGCCGAGGTTGACTGAATGTGGGTGGTTTTCGTGGACACTCATCGAGCTGTTTTGCTGGAGCCTCCTTGAAGGGACGTGAATGTCTTTTCCGCTTGGCTGTCACTCATTCCCCGCCTCCGATAGAGCAGTTTAACATTCGTCCCCGCATACCACGTGCAACAGCTAGCTGACTTCTTTATCCTCTTTGTTTTTGCTTTCTCCGTACACGGGCATAAATTGTGGGTTTTTTCAACAAAGGATGTAGCATTGTTGTTGGTGAAGTCTGCAGCAGAGCGCTCCATCGGAAGCAGGCAGTCGAGTTGAAAGAAATTCGCATTGAATGGGTCATTTGAAAGGTTTCTATGGATTCTGGAAGAAATAAAATTAATTATTATGGAGTATACTAGAGAAAGGAAGTTAGAAGTGCATTGCCGAACACCATTCAAACTCGTTAAGGCATTGAAATTCCGAAACTCGAAAAAAATGGACAATTATTCCGACAAGAACCCAGTACGGAGATCGTTCGAGCCTCCAGTAACGCATCTAACTATTCCTTCTTGCTGGATCTCAACTTCTTCACAGGATAATGGGTTGGTCTGTGTTTCATAGAAATCAGGAAGAGCTATTAAATTTCCCTTGGGTTCAATGTAGACCTTGCTCCTGCCAACGAACATTTGCATCCATATCTCATATATGCCACTTTCTCTTTGATTCGGACACTGCCCGAACAAAATCCGACGCACTGCATGTGTCGGACAGTTGGTCGACTAGACCACGCCAGGTATTATGCAATACCGCTCCAACACCCTACCCACTTCCCTGCGCTTTCGTGGTTTTCCCGCTTCTGAATTTTGCTTCTGTGACTTTCTTGCACTACTGCACATGCATAACTATGAGAAGGTTTAATACCGGGAAGGATACGACTTCACTCATATTTAATGAAGTCAGTGCAAATTCCGGAACTGGATAACTTTTTTTCAACGCCGCTCTTTTCATATCCACTCACCACAGAAAGAATGTACTCCTAGACGCGGACTTGTACCCCGTACCCTAATCCCGCTCTATCTTTGTTTTTGTATTTATGCCAAATTTTCACTTTTTTTTCCACGATTTCGCCCTTTTAGGCTGGGTTGTACAGTCCTCATCATTGCGGACCGGTGGGGCGTGTCAGCCGGAAGGAGTGCGCACCCTGTTGAGGCCGTTCTCGGCCTTTTTTGTTGCAACGCGTATGCAACAAAAAGTGGTAGAAAATGAGTAATGCGAAGGATATAATACAGTAATGCACTTGCCCGCTTCAGAAATTGGTGCAGAACGACTTTGCCAAACCGCATCAAACGCAACCGCACTGCCACGCCCCACCGGTCCGCAATGATGAGGACTGTAGGTAGGTTCGTTTATGCGAGAGGCTGCACCGACTTCACAGGAGCCCTGCCGATTCGTAGCAGATTACCTACCGGGCCAAGGACTCCTCCCGTCGCCCGGAAAAAACAATGATAAGTTTTCACAAGAATACCGAGTTGTGGGCAAAAGTCGTACCCCAGGCGGGAGTCGAACCCGCATCTCACGCTTTCCATTACGCTATCTGTTAATGAAAAGTTTGCTCCGAGTGACGGGCGATACCCAGAGCTGCCAGTACAGGCTCTCCAGACTCCAGCCGCCGATTCTGATCATTCAAAAGTGGACTTGACTTCTGCGATGTGGGACGGTTGCCTGTTGCGGCCATAAAAAGCAAAAATTCCGAGAGAAAAGACTGGAATTATGCACATTGTCGTAAAAATAGGCTTGGACAAAGGGACGGACTTACAGCTGGCGTGCTGGTGTGTGGATGCATGCCTGTGAGTACATGCGTTCAGTGAAGAATGGGCGTCAAAGAAGTGACGTGACGTTGAAGAAATTCATAAGAATCCGAACTTTGTAATGAACTCTTTGAAACTAGGCGGAGTCGTGTCTGGGTCTTTGCCCATAATTCTCAGTTAGTATGTATGCGCGAACCAGTAAAAGTGCAAAGAAATCATAAAAGCACAAGTCACACTCGTAAACTAAGGTAAATTTCGAAAAATCACCTCCCTGGAAAGAGGGCGGGACTGACACCAGCACTTAATGTAGTCTAGTTGTCGTCTGCGCGGTGTGAAGAATGTTTCAGGTTTCATTTGAAAAGTGTTTGATTCTGTCTGAAAAGTGTCCAGCTCGGTTTGAAAAGTCTCCGGTTTGAAATGAAAATGATACAAAGCAGGCTCAATTTATACATTATAACGTTCTTGTTGGTTAGGATCAAGTCAAGGCATCTAATAAGTCACTTCCCGGATGCCCTGTCGAAAGCAGCACAGCCAGGTTCATTGTTGAGTTTAATTGCTGGTAGGGAGAGCATTACTTCGCGTCAGTGAATGCGGTTGAGACCTCCAGCAGCTGCTAACGCTCCCGATTACCTTTTTTTTATTCATACTCTGCTTTACTCGTACATTTTCTCCTTGTGAGCTGTTCCATGTTTAGTCCTAACAATAAGGTGTTTTCCGGAATTTTCGTCGCCATGGTTGGTAATTTGACTAGCGTCGTGAATAATGTAAAACGAAATTACTTGTGTTGCCAGTGCCGCTATTCGCGTACTTCGAGGACTTTCATTCTCTCAGTGCTCTTGACCCATACCGAGTCAAAGAGGCGGCTTCATTCCTTCCGAATCTCACTATTTCTTTACCGGGTTTCGGACGTCACACTTTCGTTTGCATCAAGGAGATTGCTGCCTTTCATATTCTCGCAATATCACCAAAAACAGAAAGTCGACCCATGGGCCATACTTCAAGAGTGCTGAACTTCCCTCTCAGCGGATAAGCTGCATTGTTTTGTCTGAATGTGATCACCGAAGCGGTTTTTATAGTTGATTACTTCACACGTGAAGGGGTAGGAAAAAGTGACCGGACCATCAGGTAAAGTCACAGCCGTTCATGCATGTCCGTGGGCATGAGTACCAAGTTTTCAGATTTGGCAAGCCCAATTACTTTTTGCTTTACTGAGTTGGCCAAGGTTTTGTGGTACATTGCAATGTTCCGCTTTGAGACTGTTCCTTTTCTTGCGTATAGTTTTCATTCATTGACGTACCCTCACCCGACATCCGATGTTGGCATGCTGCCAACATCGGACAACTTCTAAAATCCCTTCCTGTAGAAGTTTGGGGACGTACTAAAGGAAGGAGTGAGGTCCATTCTGAGCTCAGCTTCATCAGCGAAGGGTCTTTTCTAGACGATGTGCCAAAGACTGAAGGATGTGGTAAAGGAAGGGGAAATGTCAACTCAATGCCGTAGATATGGAAACTTTGTGTTCTTGAGACAGCGCAGCCTTGTCTCAGTCGACTTCGCGATATGTGGATGCGCCTCTGGAAAAAGTGACTTAACTCTCAGCACCTCCCAACCTAGCTACCCCCCAATCCGAATCCGCAGTAAACATCAGCATTGACAGTAAAACTGTGGGCAGCAGCCCGTAGTGGACGACTCTTTTGACATTCCCCCGGGAACACATCATGATCTTAGACCGACGCGTTGAGACTGCCTTCTCTTCCGGACCACTTTTCGTCCTGCTACCACATAGTCCAGTCAGTCAGAGTCATAATGGGCAGTGAGGAGAGTGTTGCGAATGTCAGAGCTCACTCTTACAAGGTGAGGATCGGAGTGTGATATAGAAGTAGAACACCGCAACAGCAGCAATAATCCGAGTATTGAGTTGGCTTAACAATTAAATAAGTCCATGAAGCCAAGCTCCGAAGCACCCCAGAAATTACGATGCTCCTTACTACAATCATGAAAACGCAGGTTCGTACTTTGGCTGACCCTGCGATTGTTTTGGTCGAAAATGCTTTTGAAAGGCGCAGCGCTGTCAAATGAAAAAATCAAAACGAAATAGGTTTGGCGTCTACGTTTACCTTTTATCATCATGCAATGCGAAGCGACTTCCATTACGCTGCTCCTCTGTTGAAGTCATTCTACATACCTTACGTATTGAAAGGAAATGGCCTTGTATTTTACCCTTTCTGGACAAAGGATAAAATAAAGCTAGGTTCTTCGTTTAATCAAAGGAGACTCCTGAAATTTACGAGAAAAGCAGGGAGAGAAATGAAGGGAAGATGGACAGAAAGTGTCCATTACAAAACGTCAGAGCCGTGCAGGCTCTGCTGTTCTGCTTGAGACCCTTCTTGGAACATGTAACATTTTACAAGGGAATCTTTGATCTCTAAGAGTCCGCCTTTCACTAGGCGATTTCATTGCGATCTTGTCCCCTTTGAGGCGGAGATGGTGGTAGTAAAAGTGGGGTGCTCACCATTCGCGCGGGTCGCGGGTTCGAATCCCGGTCGACACCCGCCCAGGCCAACCAAGCCTTCTACCCACCGCGGACGGTGAGTTGGTACCAGATTCGTCTGGAGGATAAAATACTTACTTGTACATCGGCTGGCCACCGCAATTCATTGTATAGGCCACATCGCATTCAATAACCCGACTACGATTCTGAATTAAAGGGACAAGGATAAAAAGGATAAAGGGGTAAGTCTTCGCGTTGATCAATCCCTTTGTGGGATGCGGCACGCATTCTACATGCGTGCCGCATCCCCCAAAGGGATTGATCAACGGCGAAGACTTTACCCTTTATCCTTTTTATCCTTGTCCCCTTTAATCTCACTAGGGAAGGTCGTCAGGTCGAAGTGGCCGTTTGTAATGAGATGTAGTTCACTGGACGTGGTTTTGGACGCTGATCTCGAATCTGCCTTCGAAATTTGCAGAACGATTCTTTGAAAGGAGTGATAAAGGTTTGTTAGAATTAAAATGAAGGAAAACGGAGTCGAGCGCGGTGCCAGCCAGTCGCATGAATAGCCGGAAAGAACCGTCACGTTCTATGGCAGCATGGTGTAGTGGTAGTGGTCTTGCTTCGCGGGCATGCTATGAAGGGTTCGAATTTCCGGAGGGGGGCTTTTTTTGCATTTTGTGCGGAATGTCTCTTTTGAGTCTAGAAAGCACTCAAACGCCAAATGGGTACCATAATCCTGTTCAGGGAGCAAAACTACCCCTGGGGCAGGTTTCTAGCCAGATGTGAGGTTTTGACCTAACTTTGAAAAGTGCGGTAGCGCTGATCGAATGATGGTCACTAATAGTTCCAGGGCCAATCTCTTGTTGAACGCTTGTCTTTGGACGGAATTTGCTTTCAGATATTAAAAAAACTGAAGCAGTAACAAAATGAATGCGTAAGAAGTGGCAAGACGAGGGTTTGTGCAGGAGAATGTATCTGCATCTGAATAGGTGTGTACATCAACTGAACTAATCCATGGATGGTCCACTTATAGAAGTCAGGTCAAAATGCCAGATTTGGCTAGAAACCTCTACATAGGCGTAGTTCGCCCCCATGAACACGAATATGGCACTCGCTCAGCGCGAAAACGCCTGCACTGCGCGCCAAGGGCACCTGTACATCCAAAAATTCTCCTAGATCATAGGGCACTAAGCGTGCCAGTAAGCGAACGCAAACTGTTTTTCAGGCAAGTCAAGGAGAGCGTTAATGTAGTAGTGACGCCACAACCACGTTTTGCCACGTTTGCGCAAGAAGCAAAAAAGTTAAGCTCAGCAGGGATCCGATCCCACGACCTGTTGCGTGGTAAACGCGATGGAAAAAAGCTCCATAACTCCGTTCAAAGTATCGTTCTGCAAATTTCGAAGGCAGATTCGAGATCAGCGTCTAAAACCACGTCTAGTGAGCTACATCTCATTGCAAACGGCCACTTCGAACTAACGACCTTCCCTAGTCAGTTGGTTTCAAAATGCTTTTTGATGCACAAGTTCAGTACTGCAATCCTTATTCTATCCAGGTTTGTGCTACTTCAGGCAATTTCATGATACTACTTCAAAGCTTGTGCCAATGTATAGTGAGCTCCGAACATAATTTCTGGGCTAGGTTTTGATCATCCAACCTTTGTTGTATGTTTTTAGGATCACATCTACCTGAAACGTTCTCTCAAAATCAACTATAGCCATTGATTCCAATCTGCTGCGTCCCATAGAGCGTTCACACGCTTGGTGTTCGCGATTGCGCACACGTACCCAATGGGGGAGTTATCTATTAGGTTGATCAAAAAGTTTTGATAGGGTTGCGATTTGTTTTCTGTTTTGGTTGCGATTTGTTTTCTGTTTTATTTTACAACTCAGCAAACAACTTTGTAACATTGTCCCACCTAACGAGCAGGCCGGCGATTCCCTTCTCCGAGAACTGGGGAGATCGCGAGTCAAAGAAATCACCGACCACTTGTTCAAGGTGGTCATAGTTGACGAATCGTTCTTTTGCTAGGAAAGCCTTGAGGGGGTAGTAATCTGAGGGGTCAATATCAGGTGAATGGGATCGATGTGGAACCGTGTCCCAGCTTAGCTCCTCCAATTTTGCACGGGTTTCTTCCTAGCGTTGTCATGGAAAAGGTGCACAAAAGTTCATCTAGGCCGTTTTTCTCAAACGGCTTCCGCAAGTTTCTGCAGCCGACCAGCGTAATAGGGAGCGGTGACGGTATGGCCTTGCTTGAGCAGTTGTAGTACAGCATTCCTTTTGATTCCCAGTTTCCAGAAGCAGTAAAGGAGAAACTTCTTGGGGTGGAGGTCAGATTTGGCTTGCGTCGGCGGCTGTTCTCCTCGCGGGAGCCAGACGGCGCACTGCTTGTTAGCGTCGTAGAGGATCCAGCTTTCATCTCCAGTAACTAGGTCCTCCAGAAACTCCTTGCGATGAAGGACAGACTGGCAAATGGATACCCGGGTGTACCGCATGCTAACGGTCGAGACATGAGGTATCCATCGAGTCAGAACGTTTCTGTAACGGGCCTGAAGGCGACCGACGATTATTGGTTGGGCACACCCAAGTCTCGTCGCAAGACTGCGGGTGTTAACTTCCGGATCCTCTTTGACGACGGCGAGGGGACGTCTCGACCAAGGCTTGCTTTTGAAGTCCGTGTCTTCTTCCTCAAAGCGAGCGAACCAGCGATGGACCGTAGCGATGGAAGTGGTGTCCTCCCCCCATACGCTGTTGATGTTGCGAACGGTTGCCGTCGCTTCGGTGCCGCGGCGCCACTCGTAGAAGATGATGTATCGAACATGGTCTCGTGGGATTGACATCGTGATTCAAGCTTAAGGAAGGAGCGCGCCTATATGCGGGGAAGGTTCTAGAATGTTCTACCACTACCACATTGTAGTTCATTGGTATCGATCAAGAATCAAAAGTTCTGGAACTTTCAAAAAACCCTATCAAAACTTTTTGATCAACCTAATACAAAATTTTAGGTATATGTTCGTCTAGGGCACTATATCATGATTCTCAAATTCCTGCTGAATACAATTCAAAAGGGGGTCTCGGCACGACCTCCTCCCTCCGAATGAGAGGTGACGTAAAAACCAGGGCACATCATCAGTTGGGGATTTGGTGGAGTCCGTACGACCCCCCCCCTGAAAGGTGGCTTACTACAACCTGCTTACTGCTTCTCAGATTTTGTCAACTTCCTACCAGTTTTTCCGGAACTTCCTGACAATTTCCATAGTAAAAATTCTGCTGTCGAGCAAGCAAGGAGGGGGGAAGGGGAGTAACTGCTAACCTTTCCGAAATAGGGAACGTTTCATTCCATATTCGATTTCCATTCCATGACATTCCACATGTACCGTTCGTTGTTTACTTTTGTTACAGAACACAGTTACTTGAGATGACCACATCCTTACTCCAGCATCTTGATGCCAATATAAATCACTGCTTTACTTGATACGTAGCAATGGAGAGTAGCTGATATCAACATCCAATCACTCGCCCTGATTGTTTGTGCCAGTCATTCAATTCAAACTGTGAGCAATATGAATGGATTTCCTCAATAAAATTAGGTGTGTGATTACGGTAGGTCGCGCTTTTGTGGATGTCCTTTTGCGAAGTTACGAAACCCTGTGACGCAGACGGATATAGACAGTGGTTGCCAAAGCATCGAAACGTGCAAGAAACATATGGCGAGCCGGGAAACAAGCTTTCTCAAGGGGAGGGGACTCGGGGTGGGTGAGCTACTTATAATCGGTGAAAGATAGCAATGTGCGAAGTCACAACGGCCATAGCGTGCCTTAGGAACGAGAGTGCGGAGAAAAAGAGGAAGATCGGCGCGCATGAGTTCACGTTGTCCGTAACGGTGCACGAGCAGTGCGCTTCAGAATTTTGAATTCGCGGGTTGCGTCCTTTAAGTTGGAGTTGGGGCGAGTTTGCCCATATACCCTTAACACATTGAACGCCGCGTGAATTGTAGGCAATACTAATACAATTCGCGCATACTCCCGTTTCTAGCGTTTGTGTGTTGCCCACAATTCACGTTTTGTGGGTCGGTATTTTCGTGGATAACAGTGCGACATTAACCGTTCTCACCGAATATATGTTCAATGAGCTATGCTTATGCTCTGTTCTCGATGGCGTGAAATAAGCTGCTCATTGAAGTAATTCGTTAATATTACAAAATAAAGTCAGTAATTGGGTGCTATTTCAATTCTTATGATAGCTCCGCTTCACCACAATGGTAGTAAGACTACTAGTGATAATTAGTGTTAATTCACCATACATTTGATAGTGTTTAATTCATCATGATAGCAGTACTTATGTTGCCAAAACTGACGTTTAGATCTCCTACGTTGTCCTGATCCATGTATACAGCGAAAAAAGTCATCATTCATATTGAACAATGCAGACATGAGCGCAAAAGTAACCAGAATGAACGTGTGAAGGGGCATGCGGCACAAAGACTCCCATTTCGCGCGTTTGTGTATTGTACGCGATTCACGCGCGCGGAAACGCAGGAAGTGAAAACGGGAGTCGCCGCAAAAACCCCGCGGCGTTCAATGTGTTAAGTGAAGCAAGCTTTTTATGGAAGCCATAACTTTCTTGAAAGAAGCGAATGGGGGAGAAAGAAAACGTAGCTGTGAAGAAAAAGGTCTGATCTTCCCAAAATGTACTGAGATTTTTATGAAAGTTGTCTATTTTAGAGAGATATTCAGCGCTGGGGCTCTGTTGGAGATCTTGGAGACTTAATGCGAACTGTTCTGCTTTACGAAGATAATTTTCTTCCAGGTCAACAGTATGCGAACACAAGTGCAGTTTTGAAATGCTGAAAAGTGCTTCTATTTTAAAACCATTTGGATTCTTCCTGAAGTTTCCGGGGTCCACGAGATAATGCTCGCGGGATTCCTTGGAGAACATTTCGAGCTGCGCGAAAAATCTGCTTTGTTCATTGTTTCGAGTGGGCATATTTGAATACCCAAGCATGCATCTAGAACAGATCTCTCGTGAGTAGGAGTAAGCAGTTGTTGGTTTAGCGACCATCAGCCATTTGTGGATGCCCCACGCGCTAGGCTCTCGCGCAGAGATAGTGGGTTGGTGCAACTTCTACGTAGTGCCTGTTTTGCGAGCAGACGTGTTTATAGGATTCGGGACGGTCCATGGCTTACCTACGCATTTGTTGACAATCTTGTTCGCTGCGGATGGTGGGACGGGTACGCTGTTTATTTGGCGGCACGCCGTCAAATCCGTGCACCACCAATCGCTGAGTGGGATAAGCGACATCAACTGCTGGAAAACGACTGATACCGGAAGCAGAAAAAAACGGCTTGGCGCCGCGCCCGCAGTCGCATGGACACGCCCCGTCATCCGCAGCGAACCAGAGCCCAAGTTGTACTGTTTGGTCATCTACGTACTTACAAAATACTGTTTGGTCATCTACGTGCTTACAAAATTATGTCCACTTATTAATAGTTCTAGTTAATTTTAGCTAGTTGAATTACTGGAATTTTAGTATTGTTTGTACAAAACCGGGTCTACGAAGCGAGTTTTGCTATACAAGACTCAGCACACTGACACCTTTGCGCTCCCCGTTACTGACTGCCCCCTTACTACCCCCTCACTTCGACGGTCAAATACGACCCCCTCCCCACTGTTGGGGTATCCCCAACCATGACGTGCCCAGTGACCGCATGCTATCTTCCACTGGAAAGGAATTCCCCCCCCCCCCCACGTAAATCTCCGCTCTCCGCCGTTATCTCTATCAATGCCCCTCGCCTCTCTCCTTCTGCCTTTCGGCATCTATGTCTACCCCATTCTCGCGGAATCTTCCCGAACGACATTCGCTGTGGGAGAAGGGAGCATATCTTTATACTCTGCGCTGCTATATTCGCAAGCATGCGCCAAAGAGTATGGATGCAGAGCGATCAGAGCCAGAGAGATGAGAGGCATCAGTAGGGATGACGGCAGAGAATGGACGTTTACAAGGGGATGTCTGCCTTGAAGGGGAAGTATAGCATAGGGCCCCTGGTCCACACCAGATACTGCAATTCTGAACTTTCGCGCGCGCGCATTCAGATGTTGCGAACGTTCAAAACCCTTTCTGCCTTTGCACTGAGCACGCTATCTCGCGATATGTTGGGAAATGGGACAGAAACTCCTGAAAAACACTTTTGTTGAATAGTTGTAACAATGCCAACTTATTTGGGGAGGGGGGCTTCGTGGCGAGCGATGACCCATCTGCTCTTCTGCCCCCTCCTCGGAAAAATGGAGGAAATTTCGTGTTTAGGGCATGAATATAACACCTCCCTAAGATGCTATATGCAAAAGGTAAACAGTTAACGCTGAAACGCGAAGAAACCAATGTAGGCTGGAGGGTTCTTGGCTAATCTAAAAGGGAATTAATTCCGGCCTAGGTGAACCTTTTCGATTGTGAAGAAGTAAAAGTGATACTTTTAAATAAGTTGGAGCAGAACCCAAAGAGGAATCTACTCTAATAGCTCACTAGGAAATCGCAGAAATTGAATCTTGAGCGGTTTTCACGCAATAGAATCACAAGGCATTTCACCCCACCAATTCACTTCACCTGTTACTCGGAGTCCAATTGTTTTCAGCTTCTGTCGACATTCATATCAAGTTCCTGGTGAAGCTTGTTTGTTTTACTCTAATTTGGCTGCTAGATTCGCACTTTAAAGACACATGGTACGCTAAAACACATTGAGGGTGTATGAGACTATCAGTCCCCCAGCTGTCGATGTGTCGTGGTCCCCCCTCCCAAAACTGCACGGGGTCAGAGTACAGGACCGTGGGAAAGTCGTAATTCCTTGCTACACCGCCCTCACGCTCATGCTAACACCATCCGCGCGGCGCGGTCGCGTGCAGATCTCTTGGCTTTTTGCCAAGTCCTGTAATTGCGTTTACAAATACAAGTACAACGCGATTTCTTTATGCGGATAACATTTTTAGGTTCTGCAAAATAAGAACTGTAAGAATAAGAAGATGATGACGTGGGCTAAGAACTCAAGAGCAACTGTGCTCGCTTCCTACAGCCCTCGCAGGCGCACAAAACACCAAAATAAAAACGGCGCCTGAGCGTCCCACTCGCTAGTTTGAGAGTAGTTTTATAGCATTAGAGCCGGATTCGAGCCGGTCGCAGAAATGCACACCGCGAATTTAGTTTATTGCGTTTCCCATTAGTTGTTTCAATTTGTTTATTTACATCTACATTCGTTGTTGTTCATTTCTAGCCTTTTGTCATCTTCATCACCTTCTATTCGGACTTTGAAGCATGAGCAATACCTCAAATGTTCAAGAAATTGGCGTTTTGCCTTGTATTGTCATGTTCTATTGTCATGTTGTCCGTTTTTATTGTCATGTTTCTGTGGGAATGCGCGGCCTCTGAGGGATATTGCAGAAGCAGCACAGCTGCTCTTGAGTTCTAGCCCTTGTTCATCATCATAAAGAAATTGCGTGTACTTCGTATTATCAAATGACCGCAATTACAGGACTTGGCAAAAAGCCAAGAGATCTGCACGCGACCGCGCCGCGCGGATGGTGTTAGCATGAGCGTGAGGGCGGTGTAGCAAGGAATTACGACTTTCCCAGGGCCCCGTACTCTGATTCCGTGCAGTTTTAGGCGGGGGGACCTCGACACATCGACAGCTGGGGGCTGATAGTCTCATACACCCTCAATGTGTTTAGCGTACCATGCGTCTTTAAGTATGCCGATGAGTGAAGAGCCGTTGAGTCACCACTCGCTGCGAGCCGTGTGGTTCCCCCCCAACTACATTAGCACCGTTACAACTTTTTAAACCACAATTTTCTTCACATGTGAGTTTTCGTGAAACAAAATTTGTGAGACTCCCCCTCCACAAAAAGCTCGTCTTACTTCTCCGAGGTCCATTGATGAAACGAATCCCCCCAGCACGTTGTTTGATTGTCATGGAAGTCTCGGGCGGCACGAAAAACGCAGTAATTCGGGTACCCTTTTGCGAAAGTTGTCAGAGGTAAGTTCATTCGGTGCTGATTGACATCACCTCTGTATTGCGCCATCCGTTTCCTACGCAGGCCTACCTTGTAATATGCAATATCTTGTAATATCTGGCAGCTTCAGAAGGGCTCACAGTTTCTTGATTTTTCGAGTTCTCAAAGCTTCTGTTGGTTAAGATGAATTAGCGAAAGAATTCGAGGGGAAAACCGAAATGCGCTCCCTGTCCTAGCCGAAAAGTGCCTATCTGTTGATTGAAAATTTCTAGTATATTTCAAAAGTTTCTAGAGAAAATTTTGTTGCATCTCTTCAAGGACGACATATCTTGCCGTCGAACATCTACAAACTTTCTGTATCTGCACTTCATAAAAGACTCGCCATCAGTCCCGACGCGGTGTCAGCGCACTCATTGTTTTACGATAACTCTGCAGCAGTTTAAAGGCAATTCCCGCGACCACACTTCATAGGTAATACAGTTCAAAAATAGAATTGTCCTGTGATTGTTGACTTATTGAAAAGAAGGAACCACGAAAAAGCGCCCCCAATAAGACCCTCTTTATTTCAATTGATCAAGATCACCGGACGAGCGGAAGGTGGTCAGGATCAATTATGGATTATAAAAGGCGGCGAGACACCGATAAGAGACGAGAGAGGCCAGAAAATGGCAATGGCAATGTCACAACGATACGGTCACTGGAGGCCGACATGGGCCTATTGGGCGCCAATGGGCCTAAAACATGAGCGCCGCGCGTTCTGCTTGCTGTTTTTTAACTTTTAAAAGCAGCATATCCTCTACTGTTGCCTGCTTGATCATCATGCACGTTTATGAGGTTCTAAGCCTTATTTATTGCGGAACGTGCCTTTAAAGACAGCGCTCGCAGTCAACCAAAGTGAAGAAACCCTGTACTGTACAAGATCGCGGAGTCCGCAACCACAGAGGGTATCCCACTCCTGGGACTCGAAATCGACTGATAGCCGAAGGCGGAGTCAACAAGCTATAAGATAAGCTGACTCCGCCTGTCGTGTTAATCCCGCCTCGACTGGTTTTCCATTATCAATCCTCGCTGGCTTTGATAATTGCTAAATTCCTTGCGTTCGTTTCGTACACTGATAGAGAGATCGAGTATCAATGTCGCCGAGGATTAATTAGATTAGATAAGATAACCTAGGTAGTGGCCTCATGAGAATTAGCCGCAACGAGGCGGCGACGGGTTTGGGAGAACTCACCCAAAATCTGCGAAACTCGTCCAGATGCGTCCGATCGAACATGGTCTTATTCTACGTTCTTGCGGCGCTTTTTGTTTACTTTTTTAATTAATGATTCAGTTGCCACATGTTCTAACAATACTGAGCCCTACAACCTGACAGAGTCGATCGCGGGCGCTGCCTTTAAGTAGGTCTTACAAAAACGATCAATATGTTTCGCCTGCTATTTTCATTTCACCCAGTACACACTGCAGATACAGCTCTCTAGCGAAAGATGTTTTTGTCTACAAGACCGTCAGAAGTGTTCTCGTAGTTCTGGCGCTGTCGTTGCAGTGATGAAAACACATAGTAGTATTTCACATAGTAGTACGCGCTTTCGCACCCCGCCTCTTCTCGCTACTGCTCCGATGAATAAACGAATTCTCCAATTCCAGACCACGCCCCACTGAAGCCGGGCAGCAGTCGAAGTAAGAGCGGTCCGTGCCGTCGCCCTTGTCACCATCGATGCTTCATCTGTTGCTTTTGCGTTAACAACATCAGACCGTAACGGACCGTCGCACTCCCGTCGTCATCTTTGATGGATCCAGAGGCGCGCAATATTTTCTTCCTCGGACTAGGAATCCTGTTCGGATGGATGATCATCATTCTCATCTGCGCATCGCCTCAGGTATGCTCCTGATGATTTCCAATAAAGCATTCCATTCTTTTTCTATTCAATGTTTAGCGTCTGAAACGGTTCGAATGCTGTGAGAGCTATTCTATGCATTCTCCAATTTGCTGCTTGAAAAATGCTCATTCCCATAATAAATCCAATGCTGTCATTCCATCACTAACAAAGTGTAATTCGTACTTATCTAGGTTTGTGACGAGTATCGCACACGCAGACACTGAAAGAGAAAATTGAGTTCGTTTTTCATTCATCTCATTATACTCCATTGCTAACAGCGCTCGCTTCCTTAGTGCTCAGCTGAGGGGTGCACCGCAGAGATTTAATAACAATAAAGAGACCGAGCAACCAGTTAGGCTTCGTGGTAGCTTGATTTCCTTCCAGTGTCACATGATAGAAGTTATATCGACAGGAGGGAAACCTGCGAGTGCTGCTGAGTGTGATTAGAATTAAATAATTCGATGCTCGGAAGGGAGCATACCAAGTCACTCTGTGACCCTTTTTTGTGCTTTACTTTTGACAGATTTGTCTTTGAAATGCCAGCTGTTCTTTTCTCCCAGTAACTGTTTGCTACCTTTCGGCTTTACTCTCAGGAGGAAAAGTCAAGGGAGGGGAGAGGACAGGGGACAAAAAGGACAGTAACTTTTGGAGACCATCGTCATTGTTTGTTCAGCACAAGGTGGCAAAGTACATGGAAGGCTCAAGGTAAAATGTACTCATGATGTTTCTACAAGCTAAAATGCACACTTCACCTCAGCCTCAGCAGTAATGACAATAGGATGCCACCCTCACCGCCGCCGAGCTCAGGAATGCGCAGGGAATCGGCTCCATTCGGAGACTGGATGGTTTTGCGGTTCATGACGACGAGCTGTCGGGATATCACAAGCGCTTTTCACTTTGTCCACTTCCCGCACAACGCCTGTATACATGGAGGGAGGGGGGGCCAGAATGGGGGGAGCAGTGTCATTCAATGAACCATAAGATCAAACCATTTTTGTTGTGGCTGGGTTCTTCCTCAACCGATCTGTGAACATGTGCCCAACGCTGATGTCTGCAACAATTTTATAATTTTTTTTGAGATTAGTGATTTGCTTCAGCAAAGATCGTACTCGCGGTTCTCCTCAGTGCAAACATGAGCTTATACTCTTAAATATTTGGCTATCCGTGCCTGAAAAGCCCTGTGGTTCTGCTGCATTTACCAGTCGGCTCGCCGGCTGGTGCCGGCGCACCTCCTGTGGTGCGACACGGGGTCGCCGCGCGTACGTCTTTTTTGTGTTTCAATACTCATCTAATACCCAGCTTTTCTTTTACCTATACACATGGTCAACTCCTTGTCCGATAACATCACGCCTGCAACTTCCAGCACTACATATTACAGTCCATGGAATGGTGGTAAGGGTCAAAGATCGTTGATAAGGGTATAGATGAGGGAAATCCAGATATAGTTGGGTGTTGATACCACCTTCACCATGCCGAAGAAGGCACTCTTGCTGCTAATCGTAACCATTCACCACTTAGCTGAAACTAAATTAGTGTAGCGGTTGAATATGCTGCCACCACATAAGGACTGTTACGTTGGTAAGAATAGTTCTGCTTCAAAGATTGAGAGCATGATTATTGTCAGCATGACAGTTGGTTTTACCGCTGAAACTTGTCACTGTCGCCTTTACCTGCTGTGATTTTTGTCTGTCCCCCATTCACGTGGCCACGATGAATGAAATCGTGATGCCATTGTGCTGTGACGGGCGCCAGAATTTGTACTTAAAATGGAGCTTGAATTTGTACTAAATGAATCTAAATAGGTAGTTGGAAATTTTTTGTCTTGTTGTGAAGTATTCGCGACTTTTTACGTTTTACAAGTGCTGTACCTTCCCCCATCCCCGCTCGACACAAAATTTTGGGGAAAAAGTAGGAAAAGTTTTGGAAAATTTCGGACGGTGGGAAGTTGGGGAAAATCTAAGAATGTGGTAGGTAGGATGGGGGGATCGTATTTGGGATGTCGTATCGAGCCCCCTAAAAAAGGGCGTCGCACAGATTTGACCAAGATAACCAAAGATGCCGTGTGGTTTTGATTTTTTTTATTCTGACAGAACCGAACTTCCGGTCAGAAAGACAACGTGACAGATAATATAGTAGGCTTTTCACGAAGCAGTTTCGAAGACCGATTAACGACTGATTCATGTGGTAGATACCCGCGAATTGCTTATCGATCCGTAGGTCACCAACTAAAAGACTCTTGCTTAACAAAGCAGCAGCTGAGGGACTTTAGTTCCAAGGAATGATAAGGAGGCCGTGACGAGAACATTTTTGTTGTGTTACAGGACGTGATAGCGGTTGATAAAATCTCACAAGGGGACTTAGAAGAGAAGGGTCACCAAATTCAAATCCAAATTTAATGTTTACTTTGAGGTGGAGGACTTTCACTTGGTGGCCTACGAACGATAAGCAATTCTGCGTACCTCATGAATAAATCGTTAAACGGTCTTCGAAAGTGCTTCGAAAAGTCTGTTATGTGTAGCAGTCTGATATATAATCTGCTACATCTGTGTGTCTGTCCGGATGTTCTGTTCTATCGTAGTCAAAATGATAACCCCAATCATTCTGACTGGTAATGCTGTGCAATTCATTTTTAGTGATCGTCTTTCAAGTGCTGCTGGCTGAATAATGTCCGAAGAGAGATTTTGGGTGCTCTCCATTCCGTTGCCTTCTATTGTGCTGGGAACCCCAACGGATAACTAAAGTCTCTTCTTTTCAGGGGGATAGACAAGTACTCGTTTATATTTACACGAATTGTGCAGCTGAGCAACCCCTCGCCGAGAAAGTTGCTCGATGTTATTTAGGCTAAACGAACGTTGTGTAGACGCATCGATTCTCAGCCCCCCCCCCCACGAATTCTTTTTTCACGTTTTGGACAGCAATCGAACGGCGTTCTAGGAGTATTCAACTCAGTGCATGAACATCCAAAGTCAACTACAGAAGTCAACTGCTTAGAGGCTGAGCCCGCATTCAAACTTGATGAGTTATGCGGCTCATATACTTACAAGGTAGCAAGTAACCCCTTAGTGAAGAAAAATTAGAAAGAAATCATAGGAAAGGCTCTATGTAGAACCCCTTGCTTAACTGAAGTTGTACGTGCTCAAGGCGAAGAGAAGGTGCGGTCGCACGAGTTCTCACTTGTTGATATCAGCTCTTTTCCCTTATACCTCACTCTCACCCGACGTGGAGAGAATCAGCAGCGAAACAACCGTACCATCAGATAACCATTAGGAATGAGTGGAGGGCGGTGTCAATGAATGTAGGTTGGGCCAATGAGAAGAACGACGGCATCGTGGGCCTCCTCACTCGTTTTTGCGTCGCGGAAGTGGTGTAGCTGTTGCCTCTGCGGATCTGACTATCTGCTCACGAAGGGAGAGAAAAGTCTCGACTGAACGCGGACGCTGCCTTTGAAGACACTGTTGGCGATTATTCGACGTGGGGTCTCCTCCCTCGAGTTTTCGTTCTGAACAACTAGTTATCGAGCACATTTGAAATCTATGGCATCAGGGAAGGCCTTTTTGAACCGTCGACAAAGTTCCATAATAGAATAGTGGGACACGGTTTCCCCCTCAGCGCTTTCGCTCTCATTCAGTTTTGCGTCACTGGCTGAGACCGTGTATCAGAAGAGCGGCGTGTTGTTTTGCGATGTTCGAAATGTGAAAAAAGGATTTATGGGGGGCTGAAAATCAATGCATCGTCGCAACGTTCACCCTAATCAATATCAAGCAACTCTTTCGGCAAGAGCGCTGCTCAGCTGCACAATTCGGGCGAATACAAAGGAATAATTATTTATCTCCTTGAAACCGCATACATAGCCCAAGGCATTTTTCATATGAGTATTTTGAGCGTCCTAGTAATATTCGTGGATTTGCCGTACCCACGCGGTTGCCCTAGGGGGACCCCATCATTCAAGGGGTCATTACTGGCAGTAGCGCAGCGCCGAACGGCATCATGTCCGTCCGTCCGCAGGATAGAGCCATTTCCAGTCCGACGAATTCGGTCAGCCTCCAGGGACTCTCAACGCCATCCATCAGCGGCATACTCGCAATTTCGCGGACTGCGTGTTCGACTGCAAGTGTAATTGTGAAATTCAAATCAGCGGAATAGGAAAGACTTCTGATGCATGGGAATATGGCCCTTATTCATGACATTGAATGCCGAAAATTGCGTTCCGAGTTCAAAAATGAAGATGGGGTTGGTCAGTGACTTGACAAGCAGAAAACAAAGATGAAAACGCTCAAGAACGCAAAATGAAGCCCGTTTGGCTGGAAGAGTGTTTCGGACCTGCTGACTGCATGTCATGAATCAATGGAGTCGTCATCTCTGTGCATCTTCTGACACAGAATGGTTTGTTCACATGCTCCAACACTAGATGCCATACAACACATGGAAGAAAACGACGAAATAGGAA
Organism: Cooperia oncophora; assembly: GCA_036418165.1. Classification (NCBI taxonomy): domain Eukaryota; kingdom Metazoa; phylum Nematoda; class Chromadorea; order Rhabditida; family Trichostrongylidae; genus Cooperia; species Cooperia oncophora. The sequence continues at coordinate 21,872 of MU966628.1, forward strand.
AAAATAAAGTTAGTGATAAAAAGTATTCCCGTGGTGTATGTATGGGGAAACTGGGATTACACTCTAGTTCTGTTGTTGTACAGTTGGGCGTGTCAGCCAGTATGAGTGTGTCACCCTAACAGAGCCGTTCTCTGCTTTCTTGTTGAAGAGTGTATGCGACAAAAGTGGTAGAAAACGACTAATACGAAACATATGATACAGTATTGTTACTTGCCCGCTTCAACAACTGGTCTAGAACGATTTTGGCACCGCGCCAAACGCACTGACACGCGCAACTGTCCGCAGCGAACTCAGTATACCTTAAAGGCAGTTGGCACAATGGTTTCCGTCTTAGCCTAAAATGCTAGTAGGGCGCTGTTTAGTGGGGAAATGGCGAAAGAACGGAGTGAAAAGGTCAAAATCCGGCGAAGAGAAAGCCTCCGTTCTCAGTGACTTGTAAATCGATTTCGGACGAGTTTCCCGTAGGCGTCTTACCAATCACCGCTACCGAAGATACGGCTGCATATGTGCACCCATATATGCATGCAGCATCACGGCCGCTTCATACCAATCCCTTCGCTTCATAATTTGCTTAGCAAATGAATGAATACGAGCGTCAGGAACGGTCGTCCATTTGTGGGCGGGCGGGCAAGGAAGGAAGGTTTGGGACGTAAAGTTGTTGCTCAATAGGGCGTTATAGAGGTACCCTCCTTGGAAAAGGCTTCACGCAACGCCTGTCCGAGGTCACGGAAATCTGTTAAGGCCGTTGTACAAATCCTACACCTGTATAGCGATTTATCGTGCCAACTGCCTTTAATCCAACAAGCTACTCCACCACAATCACCCTCCATCCAAGCACTATTACGTCAACGGTGAATTGGTGCGGCATCTGAACGCGTTCCCTTGTGGAATGGACTGCTTTCGGTTGCATATGTCTCCTTCTAAAATAAGACATTCAGGGGCCCATTTTTCGCGCAGGAGAGGGAGTTAGAGAACGAGAGAGACCACGGGATGGTCCCACGTAGAGTGATTGGCACCTGTACATAGGCAGAACTGCATCTCGTCCCCCATTGGGCGGTACACCTGTCACCAGTGGTGTATCTTCAAATTTAGACGGCCGCAATTCTTCTGTTTTTCACTGAGGAGTCACGGAGCGGGGCAGTCTCCGAGTATGCATGCAGCACTGACTGGGGAAAGAAGTAATCCTACGAATAGGTTGAGTGCGGGGTCTGTCTCTAAAGGCATGTGGCACGATAATTTGCTACTCGATCTAAAATGAAGCTCGGCGCTATATAGTGGGAAAATAGCGGAAAAAACGAAGTGAAACGGTCGAAAACCTGCGAAGAAAAACCTTCGTTCTTGGGTACTCAAAAAGTAACTTCGGAGGAGTTCCCCGTAAGCATCTTGCCAATAGCCATTACGGTAGGTACAGACCTCATCAGGGGTACAGCATCGTTGTGCGAAACCCATAGGGGGGGTCGTACTTGGCCGCTGGGGAGGAGGGTCGTAATCTCAAGGGTCATTCAGAGCCGGGCAATGCTTCGACATTTCAGTGATAGTGGGAGTGGAGCTATGGAAGTCAAGTTGTTAAAAGAATGAAAATTATTATGAGTGTATTCTTTACAGATTTAACTGCTCTTTAACATCCCTCTTTACATGCGAAACCCCTAGAAAGGGGGTCGTACTTGGCCGCGGAGGACGTGGGGAGTATCGCAAAAGTAGGCTCGCTAGGCATCAAACAGTACAAAAGTGTCATTGCTGAGTTTGATGGAACGGACGGAAAGCTGCAGAAGACCCGGATGTAAGGAGGAATACAAAATAATAAAAAATTGATTAGCAATATAGCAAGATTAGATTAGCAAGAATAAACAAACAAATATCATTGGAGTATGGTGCTGTCCCGGAGTCTCATTTCTTATCTGAGTGTGTCGCAACAATGTGAAACTCTAAAAGTTTATTCCAAAAAACTCAAAAGACAGTGAAAGTCTCAAAAGTTTGTTATAATATATCTTAACTTGCAATATTTCGATGCGCAGCACCTTCGTCAGGCCTGAAAATATTTAGCTCGTTTTGCTGGTCATACCTTCTACAAAGTGCAACCCGCACGGACCCCACCCCCACCAAGCCACTTACCAGTTGTTCCGAAACAAATGACCAACCCATCTCAACCATGCCCTTAAGTAGTGGGATACTTGTGGCGCGATCACATTATCACTTGCATGATGTCACGTAGCTCCTCCCTGTTGTTTATTTCTGGTGAGAGCCGTTTTATTTCCAGAGCCTCCAATATTTTCCTTTCCATTCTGTTCTCCACTGAGCGGTGTAGCACTGTGATGGTTAATGAGGGGGGTTCTTGGTGAGCGTTTATGTGTGCGATGCCTGGAGAAACTGCTGTTGGGGTAGGAAGGTGGATTCCTCAGCGCTCTCCGGTGTTCGTCGATCCTTTTGTAGAGGGGCCTCCTAGTTTCTCCCACATATTTTTGTCCGCATCCTTGACACCCCACCAGAAAAACTGTTCCCCTGAGCTGGCAAATTTTGGAGTTGTTGCAGTAACTACAACCTGCCCTCCCACATCTATTTTCATAAGGCCTTGAAAAGGTGAGAAGACGTTTTAAATTTGGTGGCGGACGGAGTATTAAAAGTATCGGAAGTGGTGAGCACTTCACTATATTATTTACTTTTAAGGCTGTGTTTTCATTTAGGTAAGGGAACACCAAGGGAACTCCGTCTGGTGTCGAATGTGGTTTCCATGTGTGGGTGCGAGTGCTTGTATAACCGTTCTCCTTTAGAATTCTGTCCACCATCGAATCTACTTCTGTTGACTGTTGAGTGCAGATCTTTTCCTTTGTGATGTCCAAATACCGGACAACATTAGCCTTCATACATAGGGGGTGGCCACTTCTAGCGTGCAGCAACACATTCTTTGATGCTGGCTTCTTATACCAGGATAACTCCGTGTTTCCGTGTCTGATCCGAACTTTTGTGTTCAAGAATGGGACAAATTCATCATTGTGGGGGTTTTATACCGTGAACCTGATGCTAGGATCCTGCGAATTCAGATTGAGGAATGTCCCTTCTAATTCGGCTGGAGAAGAGCCAATTATGAATACGTCATCGATATATCGATTACAAAAAATTATGCCCGCAGTCAGCAACCTTCGCTCGATGGAGTCTAGGTACACAATGGCCAGCACTGGAGCTATCCGTGATCCCATGGCTAAACTTCGATGTTGAATATAGAATTTCCCGTAACTGGAATTGTTGCTGTCCAGAGTTGCCCTGAGCAAATCCCTGAGGTCGTTTTCGCCCAGGCCAAAGGTGTACGTTTCTTCCTCGTGCTGCCTCCACAGTGCCAACAGAGCTTCTATAGCATCCCGAGTGTTCATGTTGGTATAAAGCGAAACGGCATCAAAGCTAGCATAACATGCATCCGTTGGTATGTGACATTGGTCGAGGCTTGTAATGAAGTCCCTGATGTTTGTTAAATGTGAACTGATGTGGCGTAAGAGTGGGGAAAAGAACTTGACCAATAACCAGCTAATTTTATCTGCTGGTCCGCCACAGATAGAATTAGCTGGTGTGCTAATGTGCTGTTCCTAAACCAGTCGGAACGCTTGAACCATTGCTGACCAATCTACACATCAAACTTAAAGATGCCTACGCAACAGCGAGGCAAACAAAGTTTGGATGTTACTTAACAGAACAAGAAAGGAGAGGAGTTCACAGGCTTCTGGCAATGAAGGGAGAGCTAGGGTATAGTGTTGGAGAAAGCGGGGATTTTGTCGTTATGACCAAGGAGATGGACAAGGCAATCACCAACCGTAGCTTAGAGGATCGCGGCACCTGTAGTGATTCTTCTGTTCAAGCGTTCAAACAGGTAGCCAAAAAGCTTGAAAACACTATCAAAGAAGTTCTAGGAAAAAAGTTAGACCAGGAGGCAGTAAGAAGGTTTATATCATCCTCACCTGCGTACCCACCTTCTACTCGCTGGTCAAAACACACAAAATTGTGGATGTTACTCCAAATAATCTCACCGATAGGGACATCAAAATTCGCCCCATCACCTCCTGCTGTGGGGGACCAGCAGATAAAATTAGCTGGTTATTGGTCAAGTTCTTTTCCCCACTCTTACGCCACATCAGTTCACATTTAACAAACACCAGGGACTTCATTAAAAGCCTCGACCAATGTCACATACGATGCATGTTATGCTAGCTTTGATGCCGTTTCGCTTTATACCAACGTGAACACTCGGGATGCTATAGAAGCTCTGTTGGCACTGTGGAGGCAGCACGAGGAAGAAACGTACACCTTTGGCCTGGGCGAAAACGACCTCAGGGATTTGCTCAGGGCAACTCTGGACAGCAACAATTCCAGTTACGGGAAATTCTATATTCAACATCGAAGTTTAGCCATGGGATCACGGATAGCTCCAGTGCTGGCCATTGTGTACCTAGACTCCATCGAGCGAAGGTTGCTGACTGCGGGCATAATTTTTTGTAATCGATATATCGATGACGTATTCATAATTGGCTCTTCTCCAGCCGAATTAGAAGGGACATTCCTCAATCTGAATTCGCAGGATCCTAGCATCAGGTTCACGGTATAAAACCCCCACAATGATGAATTTGTCCCATTCTTGAAACAAAAGTTCGGATAGACACGGAAACACGGAGTTATCCTGGTATAAGAAGCCAGCATCAAAGAATGTGTTGCTGACCGCTAGAAGTGGCCACCCCCTATGTATGAAGGCTAATGTTGTCCGGAATTGGAGTCATCACAAAGGAAAAGATCTGCACTCAACAGTCAACAGAAGTAGATTCGATGGTGGACAGAATTCTAAAGGAGAACGGTTATACAAGCACTCGCACCCACACATGGAAACCACATTCGACACAAGACGGAGTTCCCTTGGTGTTACCTTACCTAAATGAAAACACAGCCTTAAAAGTAAATAATATAGTGAAGTGCTCACCACTTCCGATACTTTCTAAGACTCGTTCCGCACAAATTTAAAACGTCTTCTTACCTTTTCAAGGCCTTATGAAAATAGATGTGGGAGGGCAGGTTGTAGTTACTGCAACAACTCCAAAATTTGCCAGCTCAGGGGAACAGTTTTTCTGGTGGGGTGTCAAGGATGCGGACAAAAATATGTGGGAGAAACTAGGAGGCCCCTCTACAAAAGGATCGACGAACACCGGAGAGTGCTGAGGAATCCACCTTCCTACCCCAACAGCAGTTTCTCCAGGCATCGCACACATGAACATGCTCACCAAGAACCCCCCTCATTAACCATCACAGTGCTACACCGCTCAGTGGAGAACAGAATGGAAAGGAAAATATTGGAGGCTCTGGAAATAAAACGGCTCTCACCAGAATTAAACAACAGGAAGGAGCTACGTGACATCAGCAAGTGATAATGTGATCGCGCCACAAGTATCCCACTATTTAAGGGCATGCTTGGGGTGGGTTGGTCAATTATTTCGGAACAACTGGTAAGTGGCTTGGTGGGGGTGGATCCGTGCGGGTTGCACTTTGTAGAAGGTATAACCAACGAAACAAGCTAAATATTTTCAGGCCTGACGAAGGTGCTACGCACCGAAATATTGCAACTTAAGATATATTATAACAAACTTTTGAGACTTTCACTGTCTTTTGAGTTTTTTTTTTTGGAATAAACTTTTGAGTTTCACATTGTTGTTACACACTCAGAAAACAAATATCAATTAATCGTAAGTACGTCGATGACTAATGGTAAGTAATACGTTTCAAACAGATTCGTGCGTGTTGTCCTTTCCAAATCCTAAACAAACATCTGATAAAAGCACGAAATCAGAATTTACATCTTCCCACCACCTCTGCGCAGGAGTGTAATGCACTGCGCACACTCGGACCAAATCGATCAGTGATAGCCAAGCTCCTCTTTTACTCATTTGAAGGGAAATATGTGTTTTGAAGGCACACTGAGGTTTCCGAAGGTGTATGGCACCGAAGGAGTCGATTTTTTGGGTGGGTCAGGGGGTAACGTGTCTGTGACCCATCTAAGATATCTCCTGAACTAGCGGGTCTTCAGGAGAACTGTAAAGAATATTGGAAAGAGAAAAGATAGGGCGGTTTCAAAGACGATTTCACTCCTTATGAAATTGCGTTCGAAATAAGTAATCCTCCTGTAAAGCATAACCCGCTTGCCATTTACCCCTAGCCGATCCAAAACCCATCCGAAATATTTCACGAACGGGGAAACATTCAGATTGCAACTGGGTAGAAAAAGCAACGGTAGGAACAGTCGCGTTGCGTGCTGCTAACCATTCATCAACAGCCGCGCCCCTCGAAGAGATACACCCCCCCCCCTACTCGAAAAGACCCCAACGACGTTGGACGTTGGCAGCCCCAACAACCGCGCTCCAATGACGTTTTTACAATGAAAGCGATCGCAACGTTGCGATCGATAATAGCCAAGTATAGAACGATATACTGCTGCCTGGTTATCCATTTTTTTCATATGGCTCTGCATTTTTTTGTATTTTTCATGTTTCGCTTTGTTGTGTCGTGCATGTTTTTATGATTTCCCCGTCACTATTCATTGAATGCACATCTGGGGCCTGACACGCTGACCTTGGTACTACTTTTTCACCAATTCAATTTATCAGAGATCACCATTAGTCGCTGTTTCGATTATGTTCCTTGTTGCAAGTTGCATGACATACATGGTGGTCGAGCGAGGACTTTTATTTAGAATCCTAAGACAAAACTGTAGGCAATGCGAGGTTGTTGTTCAGCCTCATATTGCATGAGGTTGAAACAGCCTGGATTTAAGAGCAGAGCCCGCCTTTCGAAAATCCAGATTCCATTTCAGGAAGCATTTGTGGCGAACATGCATCTGTTGTCACTTAGAGCAGGAGAAGGGGGGGGGAGGTCGCAAATGGACCCTCTTCCGGGGAGGGGGTCGTACTCACACCGCCATTTCGCACCCCATGCTGTACCCTGCTCATAATTGCGTACCGGTGGGGCGTGGCAGTGCGCTGCATTTGGTGCGGTTTGGCAAAGTCGTTCTGCACCAGTTTTTGAAGCTAACAAGTGCAACCGTATAATGGAGAAGGGAGGGTCGTAACTGGACCCTCTTCGAGGGGGGGGGGGGTCGTACTCACACCGCCATTTCGCACATCATCATGCTGTACCTCTCTGCATGCACAGTTTATAACACCACGACCAGTCGGGTCGCAATCAGAGGTTCCCACCTTCGTCCTTTCTACCAGTGGCTTTCCCTTCCCACAAGATCATTGCTTGATCACCATTAGAGAGCAAGGCAGCCGGACGCGAGCTCGTACCGCGCTGCGCACGCCGCTCCCGGCTCCCTGTCTCATATTTTAATTCGCAAATGAAGCAATACGAGCATCACGTACAGTCGTCCGTTTGTGGGCGGGCGGGCGAGGTGAGCGTCCAGGGCGGTACATTGCAGCTCGATAGGGCCTCCCTGAGAAAAGATGGAAAAGGCGCTATGCAGCGCCTGCTCAGGATTGTGGGGTTCCATCCTGCCAGGCGTTAGGTCCTACTCGTTTTATGGTCTTATCGTGCCAGTGCCTCCGACATACTATTTATTTCTTACACATTATTTATTTGCACGCACAGCTGCGCTTTACAACAGATGCGAACATTATGTAGTTACTCGGTCATGGTCAAAGTCCCATCGAGGCCAAAGAAACGTTTAAGGCGGCAAGTTGGTGTTAGATCCTTTTGGGAGGAAAAACGACACCTATTTGAGCGACTGGCCCCGCAAGTCATGTGACCATATCGCACTCAAAAAGCCAACGATTCTGTAAGGAAGCAGCATGCGTGCCTCATCCTGAAAAGGAGTGAACGCCAAACGGCTGCTTCTGCATGACTTCGCGTACTAATGCCGCTGGGGACCGCGATGCCGAAGTATCCGTATTTTTTAAGAAATCGTTCGAAGACTGAACTGGTAGCGGTTTATGGTTATCAGTTATGCCACATTTATTAGGAAGGACAGAAGCGGGTGTTTATAAATAGTTTCTAGTTGTAGCATCGCGCGCAGGTCCTAACTAGTTGCCTGGGGAGGCGAAGACATGGCGAGCCGACACGCCGCAGCTGTTCGCACCGGGACCTGCTCTATTCAGAGGGCAGTGTCGAGACACGTCGACTCTCCTCACCCTCTCTGAGTCTACCAGATGCAAATGCTGCGTGTGTAATCACGTCTACAAATCCTCTTTCGCCTATTTCTTGGAAGTACAGTCCTCATCATTGCGGACTGTCGGAGGGCGGCTGTGCAACGCAGTCCAAATGGGCGTTCGACCTCATTGCTCTACCAGTGGCGATCGGGTAAAGATCGATTTAGGAAGTTAGCTACCAGTGATGGAAACGCCGCAGGTGCGAGCCGCGCCACAATTATGGCGATGAAAGTGTAACTATGTGAACGTGACATAAAGGGCATACTAATCCCGGCTGATTTCCGCTGGTCATTACCGAATGCGTGGAGCATAACCTACGTGATTGTTACGCTGCAATCAACTGCAATGTTGGCTACGTCATACATTGTCGAAAAATATTTCTGCAGCAATGCGCAAAATTTTTTTGTGCTTTTCATTCCCGCCTCCCCTCTTACCCTTGAAATCAGTATATTTCAGTTGTTTCGCGACTTAATCAAACGTCAGTGCTGTTCGCGTTCGGCTAGAAAACAACGAGCGGAGAAGATTCGTAAGGTGAGCGAATGATTATTAACCTTTTTAGAACCTTACGCTTTATAAGCTTGTGTCTATCGTGATAACACAGAGACAAATTGTTTCTGCTTTAGGCTGAAGCCCGAGTAATGGCCACCCGTGCGCTGGCCCAAAAGCCGAACTCCTTTTTACTCGGACAAGTTATGGCGATCAGCAGTTTGTCTTCGGATTTAGTATGTCCTTTCTTATACTTGTTTTGATTTATCACTTCATTTTGGTACCTCTCGTCTCCAAGATATTCTCAACCACTCACCACCACGTTTACACCACTCACCATTGCGTTACGCCAAGGACAGTGTACGATTATGCTTTATATTCTTGTGTCCGCAGTCTGCTATGGATGCCCCACTCGTGACGTGTAGCGCGCCCAGTAACGTCAGAGGGTGGTGAAGCAAAGGACTCTCAATCCATCGCCGTGGTTTCCGCCCATCACAATCGTTCTGTTGTGATACGGTTGGAGTTAATATTCTTCTTTTGACTGCAATCGACCAACGGGAATTCACGACATTATTGCTACAATAGGTAATTGCCCTGGCACTAGGCTACTGGAACTAGCATGGTAGAAGCAGAAAGCAGAAGCAGATAAGGTAGTAACAAACAGATGTTATTGTATATAGACACCACCAATCACGACGTACAACTGTGTATTCACTGCTGCTACCATGATCCACGTCTAATGCATACTCACACTGTGGCTACTGCGCTAACAATAATTAAGCAAAGCCAAAGGAAATTCCTGCCGAAGGAGATATCGAAGATTCCATTTTGTATCACAAGTTTGTTTTAATTGGTTTAATCATTGGGCTTGTACTGCAGGCCCTTTGCTAATAGAGGATGCACTACAAGTCAAACTGAGACTCATACTTGTTGTTACGTGCTTGAAGGTGGTTGATTCCTGATCAGAATGTCTAGCGTGTGCAAACGTGATATAGAGGCACTTCACGCGACTGCACATCGTAGGTAATAGAGTTCAAAAACATTGTGCTAGTTGCCGTAGTAGTGAAGAAAAAAGTTTGAAACCCCTCCCGATATGGCCCTCTCTCTTGCATCTGATCATGATCATCATCAAAGTAAGATGGTCAGGATCAATAGTGATATACAGAAGGTGTCGATATACTGCAGTGCACGGAGAGGAACCAGAAATTGAAGGACGAGAGAGCACAAAGGCATTATTACGACGACACGGGCATTATAGGCCGGCATAGGCTCCTTGGGCCTGAAATCGAAGTTTCCTGTGCATTGCGTGCCCATTTTCCAAGTTTTAAATGCAGTGCAACCTCTACAATCGCCTATCGGATCATGTCACACATTTAAGAGGTTATAGACCTAGTTTATTGCGGAAAGTGCTTTTAAGGCAAGGAGGGCAGGGGGTGAAGCCAGGGCCAGTGCTTCGCGGAAATCGCGACGAAGGGTCATATGTTGCCAAGTAGAAGGGATGGGGTTATAAGTGCATGTGTCACTACTGAGCAAAGCTGTGGCAAAAGTAATGAAGCACTGCCTTGTTTTTGTCTCGCAGTGGAGTGCCGTAACTCCGTCGTATTGCAAATTCATGATGAATTGATGTGGTAAATGGAACTACGAAATAGCTAGGAAGTGAAGTTCGCCTGAGTTTGACAAGGGAATCATTAGCTGCGTGATAGGGTTGTTTTTTTCTAGAGCTTGTATTCCATAGGTCCGTATTTCTGTGTCCCTGCGATCTGAAAAGAAGACGAATGCAAGTGGCGCGTCACATAGAAAAGTTGATCAGCAAAGCTTTCTGGGGTTTTTGAATGGAAGAGTGGCTTATGTTATTGAGAGACCTTCGTGTTGCAGCTATAGCAAACCCACGGATGAGAATCCGCGCCGAGTGATTCTTGATATAGTAGGCCCACATATATATTGTACACATCAGCAAGAAGAAAATTTTTTATTTTTCAAGTCATCTAGTTCTGCGGTCTAGGTTATGTTTGAACCAACCCATGTCCATGGAAAATCGAAAATTCGCTTCTATCGAAAACACCCCGTGTGATCACTTCTTTCTGTAGCAGGTCATACCGAACGGCTGATTTTTCGCAGTGGTGCCTGATTCTGGGGCTTGCAGTGCGTACTTCCTCCTCCAGAAAGAGACATGATCTTAGGTCGCGACGATCCTTGCCGTCTGAGCTCATCTATGCCAGAAAAGAGCAAGTTGCAGTTGGCGCAGCAGCAGCAGCTCGCTGAATACATTATAGAAGTGGTTACGGTTGCAGCAGCGAGTACGCAATTTCACGGCGTGATTGATGGTATCACCCCATCACCCCTATATATAATTTGCTTCGTCTGTTTCTTTGTTTCTTTGTCTGTCCGGAAAATGGTTCTACCAGAAGAACAACTTGGAGAGATAAGGTCAAAGGCGGGATGGGTAGGGCATGTGACGAAATGTAAAGAGCAACTGTAACCCGCGGTAAACCCCGCCCACAGTGGGTGGGGCATGCATCGAAAGTTAGCGGTCTTACTGAGAAAACTCATGATTCGGCTCCAGAGCAGTCCCGAGGTGCGGGAAAAGGGGGGACAGGGTTAGCAGTGGGTTGACCCATGAAATAAAAAAACACCCAAAGTGGGCGCGCGTATTCGAGATAGGCGGTGCTTCCGGTGTCACTGAAAAAGCTCATAATTCGGCTCAAGAGCACTCCCGAGATGCGGGAAAAGTGGGACAGGGTTAGCAAAGGGTTGACCCATCAAAAGAGACACACTCGAAAGACGGGGCGTCTCGAGATGGGCGGTGCTTCCCAAAAATGTCGGTAACTCGGTCCCCGAGAGAGTTTAGAGATTGCAAAAAACTCTGTGGCGAAGACAAACATCTGGCGAAAGTCCACCTTATCTGCGGTGTGCTGTGACCCGCTCACAAAGGGAGGGGCGTGACCTCAAATGTGAGGTATTAATTTTAAAAAAAATCGTAGTTTTGTCCTAGGGTCGTAGGGCCGCGAAAAAGTGGATTATGGTCCTAAGTGGTACCCGTTGAGAAGTGCAAAATACACTGTGGGCGGAGTATGCATGGGGTGGGCGAAGCCCCAAAAAACTTGAAAAACGCTTCCAGAGCACTCCAGACACTACGGAAAGGTGGACTAATGTCAGTGATGAGTCACTGGTTGAGAAGTGCGAGGCACATCCGTTGTGGGTGGGGAGAGCTGGGCGGTTCCAAACGACGGAGATCTCGGAGACGGAAAAAATGGAATAAGGTTAGCATTGGGTTGGCGGAGCAAATGGAGGAGACACACCCGAAAAGGGTGGAAAAGGGTGGGGCGTAATTGGGATGGGCGGCGCTTTCCCTGTCACTGAAAAAACCATAGTTCGGCAACAAAGCACCTCTGAGACAGGAAAAAGTGGAATAAGATTAGCATTGGGTTGGCAGAGGAAGTGAAGGAAACACACCTAAATGGGCGAGGTGTACCTAACAGCGGAGGTCTTCAGAGATATAGCGCGCTTTTTGAAAATGGTTTTTGCATGTGTCAGGCACGTCATTGGACTACCAATTGACGTCATTTTCCTAATGGCTTCTTTGAATACCAAAAAGGATGAAAGAAGAGAATTAAGGAAACGGTGGCTGGTCTTGAGCTTCTATGGGCTTCCAAATCACTTCCAACTTGACCATTTGGCGAGTAGTGGGTCTTTATAAAGGCACTATAGTACGGGAAGGAGGAAAGTAGTCGCTGGAAATGGGTCTTATTTCGGCAGGGCTGATTGAGAGCGTATATCTCTGCGTTGTCGATGGTTTCTCAATGATGGACGGTGTTCCACGTACAGACGACCGATGGACCTAAGTATAGCTGGAGGATTCTCATTCGGAAACCGTTTAAAGGTGCGGTGTGAGTTCGACTCCCTCGCGTGCCACTGATTTTGCGTTTTTTTTAGTTTGCTACCCTCGCCTCCCATAAATCGCCTGCAGAGGATAAGCATGGATATTTTGCCATTTATGGGCAAATTCTTACCTGTCAGGATCCGCGACTCGGTAAATATAAGTACACTTATTTACAGGTTTCTCTCTACAATTAAGGACGAAGCGCTGCCGAAACTCGATTTTACGTCTAATAATGATAGAATATCAATTGGTACTTCATTAGCTTGTTGCCTATTGACTCCGATTTGCACCTACATCACTCTCCTACGGAATCAACAAGGAGACTCCAACAGGACGTTCCGCGCTATCCTTAGCCGCAATTGCGCCAGCATCTAGAACTAAGTGCATAAATCCGTGTCAGTCGCCACAATAACCCTAAGACCGAAGAACCTCAAAACAAAAAATATTTTAGCGAACCGCTCCTTGGGGTTAAGGCGCTCCCATGGTCGACGATATGACCTGAAGTCAACACTTCCAAGGGCTGTCAACGGAAATGAATACGCGCCGCGAGACACGGCATCCAATTCGCTGGCACTGCAAAAAGCCTCCATGCAGTAAAATCTGAATGCATGGAAAATGCGTAAACGACCATCGGGGCTTGTACGACCCTACGGGCCACCGACGAAGGTCATTCCTGCTCAGCCGCAGAACACAGTCGTTTAAAGTTGCAAAAGTCCAAATCACAGCTGAGGATGCTCTGGATTTCTTTCCGTGGGCATCTGTTCAATTTATGTTCCTAAATCGATAATGGAAAGTTTAAATAGCAGCAAATAGGCTTTCAAGTGAGAGCTCGTTACACTCAACCACATACACCACACCCATCGCAGAAAGGTCGGGAAAAATTTTTGAGCGATCTCTCCGTCTAAAGGGTATTGGATGATGGGTCTGAGACAGCCGATTCTGATCACATTATTTCTGGCGCTGACGCAAACTTACGGCAGGATAGCGCCGAAACTGCCGCTTAGTTATCGGATCTCCTTAAATGAATTCCGTAGAGAGTGGAGGTGGATGTCAATCGATCAAATGCACCACAGCTAAAATACGTACCAAATTGAAACTCATCACTTACACACGTAAAAATCAGTTTTCGCAGCAGCCTGCCTAATTGAGGAGAAACTGTAATATGTGATAATACGATCCGATGCCTACAGGTAAGAATGTCCCATAAAATGCAAATATCCATGTCTATCCTCATGCAAGACATTTAGGAGCGAGGTACAAAAACAAAAAAACGCACAAAACGTCACCCGAATAAATCGAAACCACAACAACCCACCAACGTTCCGATTGACGCAACCCACGACTATCCTAGCGCCATCTCGATCGTTGAGTGTGCAAGAGCACCGCCCCATCAATTGAAGAAAACCATCCCAGACAGTCCGCCAGAGGCGTTCGCCTCTCAACACGTGCCGCATAAACCCCATGCGACATAACTTTCCCCTCGAGACTAAGTCCTTATAAGACCCCTACTCAGCTCTATCGGCAAAGCTGGCCAGTGATTTCACGTCCCAAGAACTCAAACCACCCGCTTCTCTGCATCTCCTCTTCACTCCTTTTTGATTCAAAGACCATTTAGGAAAATAACGTCAATTTGGTAGTCCATCAACGGCCCCACACAATGCAAAAACCGTTTTCAAAAAGCGCGCCATAATCCTGAACGACTCCCTCGTAAGAGGCTCGCTGCTCTCACACACGCTCGGTAACCTCGGTTCCCGAAATAGATCCAGACGATCAGAAAAGTACATGATTAAAGAACATCTGGAAACATCGCGCGATTTTGTGCGTTGCCGGTAACCCGCCCAACATGCACGTGCGTTTATTTAACATAGGATACCAGCGATAACAAAATCGTAGTTCGCCACAAAGCACGACATCTACAAGACACGAGCGCAAGGAGTGGATTACGATCCCCAACGACTCACATCGGAATGTCCAGCACTCTCACTGGTGCGAAGCTTGTGGCGAGATGGCCGGACAAGATATCCAAAAAGTCATCGTTCCAGACACTCCCAACAGCGGGAAAAAGTAGTGGAGATCACACGAGAATCCCCGGCGCACAAATGTGAGGCCAAGCCCCGTCTGGTGTAGCGTCGTCGAGGTAGTGGCCTGTCTGAGAATTCTTCAAGGCGGATCAGAGCATCCACGGAATCTCGTAACGGCCCGTCCTTGTGCAGGCCTCATCGCCCTAGCGCATATATATCCAAACTCGCATACAGCGCTTCTCCTCATTGTAAAGAAGCTTATCCATATGCTGTTAAAATAAAAAGAAAAAGCCGTTACTTTGGTATTGAAAGTGTTGACAGATGAATAACCGCTCGCGGACCACCGCCCACCGCGAAGCCATGAACTCAGAAGGAGCGCGCACCGCGAAGCCGCCTGGTATATAGTCAAAAACATTGGAACCCCATCTAAAGGTGCAACTTTGGCGCCGACGGACTGCCTATAGAAACCCGGAGACACGAATTGGAAATTTGCTTCCAGCCCATAATGGTGTACCAGCTACCTGGACGTCCACGTTCTCCCTCCTTTTTTTTCGTCGGTCTTCATCGGCGCCACTATAATTCATTTGCTACCATTCAATCCGCGACTGAACGCCCGAGCTCCTGCTTCTGGCGCTCCACTTCAACACGGCGCTCCTCTTTGGTTGTGAGAATCACACGTAACGCCCTGGCATATCCTCATCTACACATGACCCTTCCTTCAATTTTTCCGTCCGTCGCAAAAATTTTTCTGAAATCGGGAAATCTCCATGCTTCCATCCATTCAATAATTATTCCGCCTCTACTTTCCCATTACATTCTTCGATTCTAGTGATCCTTTGTCCATTCAAATGGCAAATGATCCGCACAAACTGAGCTTTGGACAATACACAGCACGCTTATCTCGGTTCTGAAAACAGAAAGAGAGCTTTAAAATGTCTCAACGAACCAGCATGGAATCCGGCACCTTGAACTCGCAAATGGCGGCCTCTGGGACACTGCCTGTAGAACGTACCTCATTTTCAAATGTCTAAAATCAACTGTGGGTGACGCTCAATTATCATAAGGAATTTCAAAAATGATAAGCATTCTACGTGTGTGGGGAGAACACAAAATAGACACTTTGGCCGAGTCACATATCATAAAGTTTACGCAGCCCAGACAGAAGACAGGGTGGATACGACTACCAGGGCGGACTATAACCAAGATGTTCTACGATAAGCAGAAGCAGGTTCTCGTCCATCACCTCTTTTGGAATTCACGTCACCTCCAAATAGCTGCGGAACTTGTACGGAGTCACCCATGTAGTCGTGCTGCCTGTTGACCAGCACTTTCGATCTGGAGGACCTCTAACATCGAGCAGCTCCGATAACGTCGCTACGGTCTAGGATATCATCTTCACCACAGGCGTCAAAGTGCTGGTTAATGGTACGAACCGGAAGTTCCTGGAATGGGAAGACCGACATTTTCTTCGTGGACCCCGGACTGAAGGTGAGCGCTGACGGTTACATTGAACATCTCGAGAAGAATTTATGTCGTCGCCCGTACCATCTTGGAAACTTTGTACTGCTTCAGCTTGGGTGCCTCCAAACGGAATCAAAGGGCGTTGGAAAAACTCGCACCTTCTTGGAATCGAAGGGCGTTGAGAACCTGAAGAAGACGGTATATCCAGGTGCGTGACCTAGAGCCCCTCGATTATCGGGTCCGCGAAGAGCTGAATGGGGGGTCCACAGGCGAAGAAATCAACGACCTCGCTGAACTCAGACTACACATTGAACTGAAACAGTCCTGGAGTTGTAGTAAAAGCACTTATTTCCTTCGCTTTTTTTGAAGGCGGCACCTGCCAATAGCCACTAGCTAGATCTAAACATAAAAACCATCTTTTTCCCCTGCAAACTCTGCGATGTCACATCTATGGGTGGCAAGGATAACAATCCTTTTTTGTTGCTTTATTGCTTCCCTGTAATCAACACACAACCGTGTGCTACCATCTTTTTTGGCAACTAAGACAATTGGAGAAGCCCAGGGTGACTGGCTATTCTCAATTAGCTTCCGATCTTTCAGATCTGAAAGCATGTCGTCCACTTTCTTCCGAACACCATAGGGCACAGGCCTCTTTTTTGACGAATTTGAGGGTGTCCTTGCACATCTATATCATGTTCTATCAGACTATTATGCTCGAGTTCAGTATCAGTTGTTGCGAAAGTTTCACCAAAATTTTCTAAAACGCTAACAAGTTCATCCGACAGTTTTCCTGCGCCATGTCTGCCGCACTATATCAATCAAAACTTTCATCCGTTTCGATTTTGGAAGAGGTACATGTTTTTCCATATCAAGCATACCACCTGACACGTCTTGAGATGACTTGGGTGGGATAATGGAACCATCATGCGACCACTCTCCAAGGGGCTCCCCTTACTGACTACTCATGTTTGAGAGTAACTATTTGCTACCGAGATAGCCGTGTTTCCCTCTCGACAAGCACACACGTGAAGTTACACGAGGGTCCTCGAACCAGGAATTCCCCTCTAACCGGACTTACGCTTTCTAGCTCGATGTTCATCACCGCTCCGGATGATATGACTACCCTTCTGGACGCCTTTGCATGTTCCAGTATGTTGGTTGTGCTCCGCGACGGGTCTCTGTTACTCTCAAATCTAAGCTGGGTCCCCAGAGCATTCAGAACATTGGTCCCTGAGAGAAGGGTTCTGTCCTTGTCCTTCTGGACATGCATAGCTATTTGAACATTATTAGCTCGTTCTACGCTTAGTTCCGCATTCATATTGCAAGGAACTCCATTTGATTGCGTGACGCGTCTAACACCTTATGCTCGCAACCGTTGCTTACAACCTCTACCTCCCTGTGTATGTCGAGGCCCCTGTTTTTAGCTTCCTTGAGCAAACCAGCTGGTAACATGGAGATTACGATCCTGTATCTATCAATGCTCTTACTTTGATTCCAAAGTTTTCGCGTCGTATAGCGTTGGTTTTCCAACCGCCACGGTGTCCGAATCTACCACCAACTTTTGGCTGCGAACCAATCCCACACCCGTCCTCTACGAAAGTGAACAGTGATTTCCTGAAGGCACGCTCATCCTTGGTGCTTCTACTTGGCCCTTGGTCTTTATCGCCTGAAGGGTGATCTTTTGGTATCAATTTATCAGGACAAGAGGTGCCACAGTGATCCACAGTTGAAGCTTTTCTGCGGACCTCTGTCTTCACTACTGGAGGTAGCCGCTTTCTCAGCGAATACCCTCTTCTTGAAGGGTTCAAACTTTCCACTATGTTCATCGTTCGAGAATCGCGCTGCTTGAGTTCTCACAATCAGTGCAACCCCTTTAACAGCATCATATGCTTCCCCATCTTGCGCCTTTAAAGCTGCCAACATATGGTTTGAATCCTTCCAATCTGCAGGCAAGAGTATAATTTTGAGGCTAAATGAAAGTCCCATTCACTACTTGGATGTATTTTCCTGGAAATATCCTCCATGCGACAGCGAAAATCTATTACCGATTCATTGTTTCTCATCCCAAGCCTGTTCCATTTATCTATTATTAGGTTGTCCGGAATGTTCTCAGCGTTTTGAGTGTTTCACTTAAAACGAACGTAACTTTCTTAATACTCGTCGGATTCAATCGAAATAAGCACCATTTAAATCAGCACACTTTTGCCAATGTGACCCTGGTCGATAGATCTCAACAAAGAGAAAACTGGGTGGTCGAGAATCCACGAAATCCACGAAGGGTTTTTTTGCCTGGTCCTGATTGATGAAGTATTTCTTGGCAAGCAAATTCTGAAAATGTTTGAAAAGGTGATAGTCGGTTGGTGAAAGGTCTGGAGAATATGGCGGGTGAGGTCTTCAACTTCGACCCTTTCTTTTAATAAGTGCTGGATACAGTTGACGCACTTTTCGGTACATTTCGTCGATTTCTTCACAGTAGGACTCTGCTATGATGGTTTGGCCTGGTGGCAAAAAGTTATAGTGGATCACACAGCCGATGACCACCACACAGTGACCATAATTTTTTTTCATGAGGATTCGGCTTTGGAAATTGCCTCGGTGGTTCGTCAGCATTCAACCACTGTCCGGAACGTCTCTTGTTATCATACATGATCCACTCTCACAGGACAATTCGGTCCAAAAACGGATCGTTTTCCAACAGAAACGCAGCGCAAGTGCAAAAGCAGTGACGAAGAAACCACGTCTCGAGACGTGCCAATTTCTACCGGTCACTCAAATTGTGGGCACCTGCTTTTCAAGTTGTATTTTTTCACCTTCCCAATGCGTTTCAGACCATCCGCAACAGTGAATTTGCCAACTCCTAGCTTTTCTGCCATCTCTCGAACTGTTTGGGATGGGTCAGCCTCCACAAATGCCCTCAAATCCTCGTCAGGTATTGCTTTAGGTTGACCGCTACGAGGTTCACCTTCAAAGCTGAAATCTCCAGAACGAATTTTGTCGAACGGTTGTCGCGTGGTGCTTTCTCCAATACTATTGGGCCCCACACCTGATTAATTTGTCGAGCTATCTCGACTGCGGATTGACCCAATTTGTAGTTGAAGAAAAATATCGTCCAAAGTTGCTCTTTTGACATGCTTCAAAAATTGTTGGGGAAAAGGAGGTTTATCAAGCAATGGTGGAACGGCAATTATCCCATCAGATGGCTCAAAAAATTATCTTCAGGATGTACTACTGAGACGCAAGGGAAAATGAGTTTTCAATCAGTAATGAATGTACAAAAAAGTGTAACACAAAACGCTGGGAACTTTCCGGGCAACCCAATACTTTATCCTTTTCGCAAAGGTTGCGCCGTGCTTCCTTAAGTGCTTGCACTAGCACTGCACCTTTCGGCGCAAGTATCCTTTTTAACGCTTCCTGGGAGCCCTTTAGAAATTGATCGCGCCGATCCTATTAGATGGTTTACTGGCACATTAGGCGTATCTCTGTCCTACCAAACTGTTGTGAGATACTTCATTTCCAATGCTCGCAAATAGTCACTGAGAGAACTCTTCCCATCATATTTTGGGACTTCTGCTACGCTTTGCGTTTTAAAAAACCTCTTTAAATACACTGAACATCCCGTTCATGGTATGCGATATGATTAGCTTCTGAGTTGTGCGAGTTCTGGAAGACAGGACTCGGCTCACCAACTGTCGATGCGTTGGGAGACGGGTGTGCAGATATTGTTGGGAAGGTAAACGGTAAGTTACTGTAGGATGAGGCGGAGCGTATCTCGTCCTTTTAATTAGCGCCTGGGATGTGACCTCATCGAGTTGCGTGCGGCGACTGCTGACCTCGGCCTTTCTAATGCAAATCTTCTTCTTCCTCTTCAGCGTTTGTCCCGCTTGATGGCGGGGTCCGCTGTTTTGATATAACTACGCCATTTTTCCCGATTGAATGCCTGATCGGGGTGAATGCCGGCTAATTTTAAAGACAGCCCCCGCGATCAAAGTGGCTCGTGGTCGCCTTTGCTGTGCAAGTAGTCTAGCCTCCAAGCTGGAAGATGTCCACCTTTCGCGACTCTATTGTGAGCGTGGAGGCTGCTATAGCCGCTCAAAGTGCTAGTTCTAACTCCTCCTCAGTCGGACCGCCTTTACTTGCTAGATGTCTTCCGACGGAGGTCACCACTTGTTCTTAGTTGGGGCGGCGGGCATTGCTAATGCCCCTGGATAATTCTGCTCTCCTTCATTACAGTTTACTCATTGGAGGTACACACATTCAATTCAATCCATTTCGCGAGGTGAAACTCGTAAAAAACACGAGTGACGCAATTTTCGTGATGTAAAACCACGACGCACAAAAGGTGCGCCTACCGTAATCACAAATTCAGACACCGTGTTGATAAAATTCCTTTTTCCTTCCCAGAGTTTTTCCTCCGCGTTTTTGTTGTTTTCTTTTTGTATTCTTTCTTTTGCACTAGATGATATCAACTACTGCAAATGTATAGAGAAATTGTGAGCTAGGTCTCACAGAAACCGGCAGAGTGTAACTGTGGAGACGATTTGTTTTTTGTTTGGGAAACGCCTCTTCCAGTTTCTTCTTGGGAATTCCTTATCGCTGCTGTTTCATAATTGGCGAGCAGCTATCCATAGACTTTATCGGTGACTGTCTATGTATGCAGTGTGTCGAGCCAGCGCTGTTTAGGACGCCCCTTTGGCCGCTTTCCTGGTACCTCGAGTTCGAGAGCAGTTTTACGGACGGTGTCATCCTTCGCGCGAAGTACGTGCCCGTACCATCGAAGGCGCGTTTCGCGCAATTTCTCTGCTATGGGGGCTACACCATACTTCTTGCGCACGACATCATTACAGATGCGGTCCGATCGCGTGAGGCCGTCGTCCAGCGCAGCATCTTCATCTCCACCACACCAAGGCGAGCCTCAACTTCTTTGGTCGCGGGCCAGCTCTCGGCACCATATAACGCGACAGGTCGAATGACAGTACGATAGGTCTTTGACTTGAAACGCTCTGGCATTTTCTTGTCGCAAAGGATCCCAGACATGAGTCGCCATTTAGACCGTGCTGCACTCACTCTGCGCTCACTTCCAGTTGAGACTGCTATGACGCAAGTGCTGATCCGAGATACTTGAATGTTTCCGTGCGCTTGAGCACCGTGTCATCGACCTTAATGGAACCCGGCTCATTTGGGTCGGTTGTCAGGTACTCTGTCTTGTTGACGTTCAACCTGAGTCCAAACTTCGCCAGACGCTCGGCCCAAGCTTGCACCTGCTGTTCCAATGCGCTCTTATCTTCACAAGCAAGCATCACATCATCAGCGTAAAGCAGGGTCCAAGGCACTTCGTTCTGAAGATCATGTGATATGGCATCCATGACGGCAAAGAATAGAAGTGGGGAGAGCGCAGAGCCTTAATGTACCCCGACGGTGATGGGGAACTCCATTGAAACACCCGCTGGTAAGCGAACTTGGCTCCCTG
>MU966629.1:5237-19440 GCA_036418165.1 Cooperia oncophora
TGTCATTTATGAGGGACACAGCGTATTCGTTGCTTACTGTGAAGCCACAAATCTAGGAATGTTTCAGAGAATGAGGGCCAGGCTACTTGTAAAGGCAGGACGGCAGAATTGTCTGAGCACGGAGACTACCTTCAACTGCTCATTCTATTGGATAACAATGGTATAATTGCCACAAAATATTAGGTTGGTTGGAAAGTTCTGTCAAATTTTTTCAAAAAAAGGCTTTCTTTTTATAGAGAGGGAGACAAGATCAATATTATACACCACTGTTATGCATTCATTATTCATTGTTATTGCGAGGTTCTTGCCAGTCTTTGCGCAGCTCTTGCATGCCATCACTTCACAATGCGACACAAAGTTGGACATCATCTCACTTTTGACTTGGGCTCAGGTCGAGGAGCTTCCCTCATCCATGTAGCGGGTAAAAAGGGAATACAACCAGCTGTTAGAAACAATGCCTGGACTACACCGGTGCAACGAGAGAGCCATCTAACTCTATTGCATGAGCTTTGGCTCGACTTCTTTCGACGAGGTGGGCTTCACAGTCATCTGAAGATTCTGCGGACAAATTTTCCCTTCTGAACGACGATTCGCTTCAGATCTCGTATCCGTTTTGTCTAGGGATTGACCGAAGAGGCAGCTTCTCCATCTAGCAGTTTCACGAGCCCGCAGCTCCCTCAATCTGAGTTCACATGTAACCCAAACCTCACTTCGTCATCAAAACTGTAGGCTCCCGCTTTGAAGCATTAGCGTCGTGGAAGGTTGTCCGATAAATGAGAGCATCGTCCTTATGTAGCTCCATTATTTGGCATCGGCAGCTGTCATGCTGGCGTCAGGGTGGTAGAAGAAAGAGTTTGAGGAAGCGCTTGGAGGGGTCGGTGCCGATGGTAGCGGATAACATTCTTGTCCATATTGCAGAAGAAGAAGAAGCAGGAGTCAAGCGAGTGGTACTAATAGAAAGACCACTCTTTGATGTATAAGTGCTCACATTACCGATTACCCCTCTTCAGGTAATGGGCAAGTATTTTGAGTTCAAAAAAGCAAGACAGGACTTTCCCGCCAACTGATACCAATTCGTGCTGAAATATGGCACGAACTGTTCAGTCTGGCGCCCACTCAAATGAATAAGTTAAGAAATTTAGCTTGAATTACACATTGCCAGAATTTCTACTCCACTTTTAGCGCTCACATTTCAATCGCTCTTGGCAGGACAACGTTACCAGTGTCAAGGAAAAATAACGCAGCATATACAGAATAACAAATATCTGTTGAACTGGTCGCATGTGATGCTCTCAATTCTGGTCTGCGGACAACTTGAACTCAATCCCTTTGAACGCGTCGATCTTCTCTTTTTCTCTGCACTCTCTCGTCCGCATGGCACTCTATGGCCGTTGTGACTTCCAGCTTTTCACCGACTATAAGTAGCTCACCCACCCCGGAGTCCCCTCCCCTTGAAAAATCCCGTTTCCTGGCTCGCCATACGTTTTTTGCACGTTTCGATGCTTTGGCAGCCGCTGTGCTCTATCCGTCTGCATCACAGGGTTTCGTAACAAGACCATGCAGAAAAGGATAACAGCGTGAAAACATGTGGGAGCCTCCGACACAACCTCATCGAATCAGGGCGCACTATCACTTCGGGAGGGAGGGGGGAATCCTTGCTTAATGCGATTCTCTCTCTCTCTCCTCTCTCTCTCTCTCTCTGCTCTCTCTCCTCCTCCTCCCTCACCGGCAGAGCCATCGAACAAATGATGTCTTTCCTTACTTGAACAGTCACACTACAGCGGTTAGATGCCTACCTTTTTCTACTTTACCAAATTATTTTTGTCTGCTATTTGAACTCTCACGTATTTTTTATAACAAATTTGCCATTTTCGTAGCGAGCATATAAAAACACATCAGGCCATCGAAAGATTACTTTGCTGATCGTAATTACTTATTGACCGCAAACGCCATAAACGTGAAAAGAGGCGGCCAGTTTAATCCACTTCTGTCAGAATATTTCAAACTACGTAGCTTTAGTTGATTTTTAACTCTCTAACTTTTCCTGTGACTCAACTTTTGACGCCTTGTATGAAGAAAAATGTTTATTATGCAAATTCTAATAACTGTCTACCTGTTCAATGCATGGACTGCAATGACACTTAAGCCGTCCTCTTCTGTGCGCCGAGATGCGTCGGCCGGCCGCATGGACGGGGAATTTCGCTTTCCTCATGAGGCTGGACGCTCTAAGAAGACACCATCACATGCATTTGTCACAAAGAAGCCATCCGTGCACACGTTCAGAACGACAGCCGTCGTGACATCAGCCAACCCATGCTCCTTAACAGATTCAGTTTTCATTTGCAATTCCATGTCTTTTTCAATTTTTTAATTTCATGGGGCACAAATCTCGAACAAAAATTGAAAACAGTCTTATGTAAAAACTTTAGATTTTTTAGCCTTCTCAGAAAGTAAATCGCCTTACACCAGTCACCTTATTCGAAATTCGTGAACTCTGATGATTCTTGGCCGGACAAATTAGGCAAAAAACCTGCAACCGAAAAATGAACGTACCAGATGGCTGAACAGGCAATCAGTTTAAAGTTTTCCTTTGAACTGCGAAACTACTCGCGGCCATTTTTTCACGATGTCACAAGTGTAAAGCAGCCGGCACGAAACCACATGATTACATGAAGAGGTAATTGAGAAAAATTTTTTGGGAATGTTAGAAGCCATGTTACGCCAACGAGGAATAATCGCCGGATCTTGGGGAGTATGTCTTACAGAAGCTAACCTAAAGGGGGCTAGAAATCAGTAACGCAAGGTTCGAGAGAGACCGTGAATCCAATCAACTTTTCCAGCCGTAGCTCAGCTATGGTAGCTGCTCCTGAATTGGACACTAATGTTCTCCATAAGCCACCTTCCAATTATTCCTCGCACCTTGAAAATTAGAGAAAGGCTACATACAGTCTAAGGCGTTCATTACCTTTGCGGGTAGATGACATTTGAAAGAGCCTTTCTACAAAGAAAAGTTTTTGAAAAAGAATTACCGAGATGGTTGAGAACTGAACAAGTGAGAAACATGAAAGGCAGAGGAACCGAGACTGTCGTAATTGATAAGGACGTCTACCTAAGCCTGAAGGAGGGAAACTCCGGAATTAGTAAACCAGTTCGAAGTACCCACTTGGATAGCGTTACCAACCCCTTTGACCCTCCCCCTCACGGATTACGAGCATCTACACAAGTACTTTTGGTTACATTAGATGTTGTTGAAGAAGATACGCAACTTGATTCAGAAGAGCAAAAAATTATTGCGTTTTCTAGCGCTAATAACTTACACGTTTTCTCGATACAACGAAAAGCTGCATTTTCTATATCTCATCACGGTTGCCTATGTTGAGGTCGTGTTCCTTGGAAGCAGTCTTGCATGAGTCCCTACTCACCTTAAACTCTTGCTCCACGCTTTTCGTGCGGCTTTCTTCGATGTCATGTGTGTACAAGTGACCTGTTGGGGCGACAGCCATCGCAATAGCATGACTCAGACTTCCGCTTCCTGTGCCAGACTCACATATCACCTGAAAAAGGTGAACTCTAATGTAAGTAAAAACCAGAAGCCTCGTTTATTGCAAAACTACTATAACTACGTTCAGCAGAAAGACTACCAGATTAGGACATTGCATTCAGAACCAAGATTTACGATGACCGCTCAGAGCTCCACTATAAATATCTAATTCGCTTGAATGACATGAATGAGCGATCGCAGTGCCGATAGTATATCCTCTCGTCAACGTGGTTCGTAAAGCCAAATTTGTGCGGAGGTATAGATAACCTTTTTCGGAATGAATTCGAATGTTTACAAGGGAAGAGCAATGACTCCCGGAACCTGCCAGGTAGCTACAGGGACGGGGGAGACGGGAGGGGCAGGGGGAAGGGGTGAGGATTGATGCAAGATTCTTTTGATCAAAGACAAACCACGCCATCGCCACTCGCTGGTAGCGGATTTCAAAAATGGAAGTGCTGGTGGTCAGTGTCTTGACAGTAATGTAAAAATCGAAAGAAACGGGCGAAAACGCAAAACAAAGCCTCCTTAACTGGAGAAGTATTCCGGAGCTGCTGATTCCATTCCATGCTAGGATATCGATAGGACCGCTGCCTCTGCGCAACCCCTCCCTCACATTCGTTTCATCACATCCCATTCCCCCAGCACTAGATGGCGTACAACACTTGGGAACGAGGAAATATAAGGTTTTTCCAACTGAATTCGGAAGCAGCTTCGTTGATAACTTTTGAACGAAATGAGCTGTGAAATTCCGCTTTCGTTACATATAGCGCACATTTTTGTCGATGAACTTTTGTCCCGATCTTAGAGTAGTCGGGTACCACACTACTGCCCACGGTGCATACGGTGTCCATTTTTCACGCCTGACACCCATCCCCATCTTAAATTCTAGCAACATACCACCTTCGACTGGATATTGAGCTTACTTTCAACCTGAGCTCAAACAACTCAAACAGAAGCAGCAAACAAGTTTTCTGCTGCAAGCATACCTGCTTATAAGCAGCAGCGGTATATTCCAAAAGAATTGCAATGAATCTAATTATAATGAGACGAACAAATTCATTTGAAGTTGTGTAAACCTCACCGATCCTGGCCGAGCATCTAGAAGTTGCAAAATGAGGCTGCAGTCGGGCGTATACAGAATCTGTGTGCGACGTGGTAACGAACGAGTCCATAATTCAGGTGTTGGACGCAATGCGTATACGTAGCCAGCCGTAGCCGAAATACGCGATCCCCATCTAAAAACACATCAGTGACAGCAATCTCCACTTCCACTCGCTTACAGTATATAATGTCGCAACTGGCGGGGCGGTTTCATGTTTATGCTTATGTTTGTTCAATGAGTGCATTTCGTAAGATAGGGTAGACACAACGTACACAAATCAAGGAAATCTGGAACAGTACCCATATTTGACATACAGAAATCAGCATCCGGCACTATTTACCCTTTACTGCCCCAGTCATCCGAAATCAGGCCAGTTCCTGACCGACTTTTTTCTCCGTGGGCAGAATTTGCTGAAAACTTGGCTCCAGGGGTAGTTCGACCCGCTGAACACGAATATCGCATCCGCTTGACCCGAAACCTGGCGCCGGCGCCAAAATACTCGAAATCACCAAATTCGCTGAAAACTTGCTCCCAGGGGTAGTTTGACCTCCTGAACACGAATATCACATCCGCTCAGCCCGAAACCTCCTGGCGCCCGCGCTACAGGCGCTGGCGCCAAAATACCCCAAATCACCGGCGCCTGTGGCGCGGGCGCCAGGAAGTTTCGGGCTGAGCGAATGTGATATTCGTATTCAGGGGTCAAACTACCCCAGGAGACAACATTTGAGCCAAATCTGTCCACGGAGAAAAAAGTCGGTCAGGAACTGGCCTGATTTCGGATGACTGGGGCAGTAAAGGGTAAATAGTGCCCAGCATCCTTATGACAATATGCATCGTAAACTGCAGCGAAAAGTTATTCGCTTTCGCATTGCGAGTTTCGCATCGTATTTACCATAGTGATGCGGAAAAGCGATTTGAACTGTATTACTTGTTGAAGCTTCTCGCCTTGGTCCCACCGTTAAAGGCATTGGCACGATAATTCTCTAAGACAAGTAGGATTGATGCGTTTGGCAGGACGAATTTCCGTGCCCCTAAGCAGGTGCTCATTATAAGGCCCTATCAAGCTGCAACATACCGACCCGTACGCTCACAAATGGACGACCGTGCCTGATGCTCGTATTGCTTCATTTGCGAAGTAAAATATGAAGCGAAGGGATTGATATGAAGCGGCCGCGGTGCTGCATGGATATATGAGTACATACGTGCAGCCGTATCTACCGTAGCGGTTATTGGCACGATGCCTACGGGAAACTCGTCCAAAATTGCTTTTTGAGTCATGAAGAACGAAGGCTTTCTTTGCAGGTTTTTGACCGTTTCACTTCGTTTTTTCGCCATTTTCCACTATATAGCACCCCACTAGCATTTTAGACCGGGTACCATATTATCTTATGAGCGTGTGCGCGCTAACCGGAACGGAACGGAACGGAAAAACCTCACATATGAAGGTTTTTCCGTTAATCAATGGCTTTTTGAGATGCGGTCTGCATCCTACTCCTATTCAGAATCGTGGTGGGTTTGAGTGCGATATGGCATACACATTCCATTTAGCGAGCCAGCGAATGTACAAGTGGATCATTTCAATCAAATCGAATCGAAACGAAGTGGATACTAATTTACTGTATCCAGACAATAGAGGGCTTGTCTGATATGGGCAACATCTTGGTAGGCATATTGATGCATACAATATTGATGCCACAAAACGCCGGAAAGTAAAATGGCTCCATAATAACAACCTTGTATGGAATATCAATCTACATTATAACAGCAACCGTTGAGGGGAGGGGGTAGTACACCTTCTAACGAGACAGTGAAAGGGGGTTGACCGATGCTGGTAGTGTACAGTGGAAAGGTAAGATAGAACATTCCTGATTCGCCAGGTGCCTATTGTCGTCCGCTCAAACGCCGTAGGCAGAAACTCTAAGCGAGCGCCTGGACGACGTTTGCACTCAACAAAAGGAGCCATTTTTTTGGCATTTCTGACTCTGTTTTTATCAAACGCAACGGGCGAAACTTCTTCACTGATCAACGTAAATGGTGGCCACTAAATGACTCAAAGACAGGGCCCCGCGCTCGGCAGTAACATAGCATTCTTCTTTGTGCAAGTAGTACGCCGCAAGCTAAGTGAACCGTCCATCACGCGACTCCACAGCGAGCAAGGAGCGAGCTACAGCTGCTGAAAGTTCTAGTTCTAACGCCCGCTCAGTTGGACCGCCCACTTGCTAGATGCCCTGCGACGGAGGGCAAGCGTCAGTTGTTCTTTGTGGCGCGTGGGCATTAATCGCAATTGCATGCCGCTTTTTCCCACCGGCGCTCGTGCCCATAAATAATTCTGCTCCCCTTTATTACATTTTATTCATTAGGAGCACATACAGCCAACTATTAGGTTGTCCGGAAAGTTCTCAGCGTTTTGGGTGTTTCACTTTAAACGATCGTAACTTTTTTAATACTCATCGGATTTAATCGATAGGGCACCATTCGAATCAGCACACTTTTGCCAATGTGACAGCAGTCGAGAAATCCCATCAAAGTAAAAAACTGGGTGGTCGAAAATTCACGAAATCCACTAAGGCTTTTTTGCCTGGTCCTGATTGATGAAGTATTTTCCAGCAAGGGAGTTCTGAAAATGTTAGAAAAGGTGATAGTCGGTTGGCGAAGGTTCTGAAGAATATAGCGGTTGAGGTAGAACTTCAACCCCGCAGTCAAATTCGTTCAATTTATGGATAGTGATTTGTGAAATGTGTGGGCGGGCGTTGTCATGCAAAGGAATCGGCCCTTTCTTTTGAAAAGTTTTGGCTGCATCTGACAAAAAGTGTTTCGGGTCCTCGTGATTTCTTTTTCAGCAGTGGGACTCTGCTGTGATGGCTTGGCATTGGTGGCAAAAAGTTTCAAGTGGATCACACCAATAGCCAGCTGATGCACCACCACAAACTGTGACCATAATCTTTTTTTCGTGAGGGTTCGGCTTTGAAAATTACCTCGGTGGTTCGTCGAAATCCAACCACTGTCCCGGAACGTCTCCTGTTACATGTCATGGACCTCTTTTTTTTATCAGCAAGGTGACAATTCGGCCCAAAAACAGGTCGTTTCTGCTGCGCAAAAGCAATGCAGAAGGAACCTCGAGACGTGCCGATTCCTGCCGGTCACTCCGATTGTGGGGCACCCAATTGTCGAGTTTTTTCACCTTCCCAATGCGTTCCAGACCATCTGCAACAGTGGATTTGCCAAGGCCTAGCTCTTCTGCTATCTCTCGAACTGTTTGGGATGGGTCAGCCTCCAAAATCCCCCTGAAATCCTCGTCAGATATTGCCTGCTTAGATTCGATCGCTAAGCGAAGGTCATCTTCAATGGCGAAATCGATCCAGAACGGAAAAATTTTGTTGAGCGCATTGCCGGCACAAGTGGCTGTTCTCTAGCACTATTGGGCCCCCACACCTGGTTAATTTGTTGAGCTGTTTCGATTGCGGATTGCCCCAATTTATAGTCGAAGAAAAAAATCGTCCGAAGTGCTCTTTTCACATGCTTGAAAAAAGGGGTTTATCAAGCAATGGTGAAACGGCAATTATACCATCAGATAGCGCAAGAAATTCTCTACAGGATGTGCTACTGAGAAGCAAGGCAGAATGAGTTTTTTAATCAAGACCAGCAGTGAATGTACAGGAAAAATAGTGCACAAAACGCTGAGACTTTCTGGACAACGGCTAATACAACCCATCTTGCAAGGTAAAACGCTTAAAAATCAGGAGCGACCAATCAGGAGCGACCCAATTTTCGTCGGCAAAAGCTCGACGCACTACATTAAAAGATGCACGCTACCGTAACCGTAAATTCAGACGCCTAGTTTTCGAAAGTTTCTTTTCCATTTCAAGAATTTTCTTCCGCATTTTTGTTATTTTTCGTATTCTTTGATTGCATTGGATGATACCCACTACTGGGAGATGTGATAAAGAAATTTGTGAGCCAGGGGTTGCACAGAGACCGCAGGAAGGTGTGACTGCCAGGGAGCGATTTTGTTTATAGTGTTCTTGAGGACTCTTCTTGCTTTTTTCTTCTTTGGGGAATTACTTATCAGCTACTGTTTCATAATTGAAAAGCAACTATCCATGACACTTTTATCGCGGGAGCTGTCTTTAAGGAGCTTTTGGGATCAGCTCATGTAAAAAAAATTCCGGCACTTCCTAACAGCACCGAACATGAACCCTTTGAGATAGAAGGGTAACTCTGGCTGCGCTCGCGGCTCTTGAGCCGAGCCGTACTCGAAGGATGTTGAAGGTGCTCTCTAAGCCCAGTTCTCACTTCCAGGAGCCAGCTTTTCCCAAAACTCCTCGCAAACTAAAGCCGTGTTCAAAAAGCAGCAGTTTCTTCAGCTGTTGAGATAGTAGACATTTCCCTCTCAGGCAATGCACGTGCATCCGAACTCTTTTCGCTGCAATGCGCGCGATAACTTCCGGATGCTCTCCAATGGCGGCGAGAAAAGCGGTGCAGTCGATCGAATACGTGTACGTCCCAACTTTTCGTTGGAACTATGCTGTCTCTTCTGACACCAACATACAAATAGAGACAAGAAAAGCGCTCAACCCTTCAAGGTTGCCAACGCAATACCAAAGCAACCCAGTTAGGTGTAACTATCAGGGCACGCACTGTCGCTGAGGGAAATTTTTGCAAAGTACACCCCTTCCCACCAAACTTGCTCCTTCAGAACAACCCTCTTCCCATCTACCTACTATCTTCGCAGGATGTCCGAGTTTCGTAGCAATTTTCCCGGTCTTTCAGGAAAAATTTTAGTTTCTTTCTTTTCCAGAATAGTGCTAGTGTGGCAAGGGGACCACATATGATGAAACGGGGGGAAAACCGGGAAAAGTCGACGAGCAAGGAAAAATCTTCGTGCATGGACTTCATCAGATACGACCCCCTCTCGCTCACGATCATATACGACCTTCGCCCATTGGGAATCTCCAACGTTGTAGACAGCGTTTGTGAAGCAGGAAAACCAAATATAAAAGTGCTCTTCGGTCTGATACCACCACTCCCTCGTGCTACGTCTGAGCGCCCTTGCGATTCTCCCGCCTTCGAAGTGCCCTGATAGCTATGGAGGTGAGGTAAACTACTCTCATGAGAGTCCCGCGACGAAAAATTGAATAAGCTTTGTCACCTAATTCCTCCAAGGCCTTATATGTACAGCAATGGCCACAAAAAGCGATCCACAGCTGTAGGATTGAACTGAGAGTACTGAAGTGTTTTTATAATTTTTTGTATGTTTTTACGTTTTGTCACGCAATGTATAGAAACGTGAGTATGACCAGTAAAGTTTTTCTATAATTTTTGCATTTTAGATGTTTTTGCGCACGTCTTCACCCAAGTACTCGCATAGAGAAATAGTTTGAAATGCCGAATAATGTATGCATGAAAATCTAAAATGGGTAATAGGTGAGTGATATGACCTAAACAACGCCTTTCTTCTAACAGAGCGAATTCATCCATTTGCTTTGCCGCGTCATTGGTGTCACTAATCCACTGATTCCCGCAAAGAGCAGCAGTAGCTTTTCTTGCAGTTCTGCACTTTCGATACTTTGCAACTTTTTGCAACTGAGAATTCCGGAGAAATATTGCTCCCATCTGAATAGCTATGAGTAAGGCAGTAGTAGCACGACTCGCACTCAAGGTCAGCGTGAAGGATTGACGGACTTCAATCACCGCCCGGAGCAAAACATGCACTTTGACAAAGAGGAGACGAATAACATCGGAATTTTCTAGGAGTCCGCAC
Source organism: Cooperia oncophora (assembly GCA_036418165.1). Lineage (NCBI taxonomy): Eukaryota > Metazoa > Nematoda > Chromadorea > Rhabditida > Trichostrongylidae > Cooperia > Cooperia oncophora. The sequence goes on from MU966629.1 coordinate 15,642, forward strand.
CAGGCTTTTTCACTATTCAGCATTTGCCCAGCACTATTCAACGCTAATATCAAAAATTAGCTGTTTTGATCATAAAACAAGGTGAATCTCCTCCATAAACTGAACTTGCTTAATGTCGTGCTATTTCGGCAGCCCAAAAAAAGACATTTTCAAGAAAACGTGCCTGAAAGACACGGCAAAAGCTATGTTTTATGGTGGACAAAAAAAATCTTGCTTATGTACTTACTATGGAAAACTTCATCCCTTTCTGAATTCCGGTCAAACTTCGACAGAAACTTTTCACAGGTTTGGTTTGATAGGCTCCGTGATTCTGCGAACGTAAACGTCACAACGGCTTGTCTCGAAACTATCTGGAGCTCGCGAGAAAAAACGCGGAACGTAAACGCCAGCGCGGAAACACGTCAAACAGCAAATTGGACAGAAACATTGTTTTTGGCCGCGAATCTAGGCACGAGACGAAGCGAAAGTAATGAGGAGCTAATTTAGCTTCAAATCATATCGGACGAATCTAGCTCCGATAAAGATCTGTTATCACTGCACGGCTTTCCAATCACAAATTTCATGCCGAAGAGCGCCGTATTTCATGCAGAGCGTTTGACCGCGCCGTACAATGATTGCGTGAGTGGAATCGAACGTTACATAAATGATGACAGTGTCGCCTTCTTCGATAAGCTCCGAATACTTGAAAAACGAGGGAGCATCTGAAAAAGAATTACGGTCGTCTAACTAAAGCCAAGTAGAAGCTTAAGATGATCGCAGGAGAACTGGAAGTCAGAATACGATGTAGGTCACTTACTGGTTGCAGTAACTAAGGAGCCTCTGCGCGTATCACCCGTAGTTATCTATAAACTTGTTGAATCTTTTTAGGTAATAGTATTTGAATGACCGCAGGATAAGAACCGCTCGGAACAAAAATTCAGGTTTTGGTTTTTTTGTTTAATGTAGCTTGGCGATTAAGACACTCAGTCTGTTACATTGTTTGATTCTTTTACGCCAAAAAGTCAGTCAGTCCACCCACAACTGATAGATATCTCATCAGTTGTCTTACGGCATACTCTTACGCCGCTCTTGTATGGCATCTCGCCCGGGAAACATGGATTTCTGCCTCTCGCTTAGCACAGGGGGAGCCTAATTTCGAATGTTTCATGGGCGAAACGTCATCTGTGCTTTGGATTGTACACCTTTTCCAATACTTGTTTTTCTTTGCTTCTAATTTTCTTAAGTCACCAGCGAGTCAAGTGGCACTTCTACTTCTAACCCCGATACCAACGATTCTGCACTCGCTCATCTGGCGATTGTCTGACTTGAAACTTTAAGAATATCGAAGGCGAAGCGCCGATCCCCGAATCCCACTTGTGCCGTAAAACATTAATAAAATGGAAGAATTCCAAATATTAGGGCTATATCAGAAACAATTCATAAAAAAAACTACTTGGTTACCAATGGAGCACAGGTAGAGACTGTCCAACTGTCCGACTTTGTGGGTCTGAGCAAATAACAACTGGAGCCGCTAATGAAAATAAATACTCGCAGGATAAATTCTGGCAATGAGACAAACCTGAAACTTATTGCAAAATCTAGCAAATGGAGAAAAGATTGTTCACACTAGACAAACTTCAAAAAGTTTTGCCTATTATCTGAACGAGTGAATTCTCACCGAACAATATAATGTATTATTGCAGGAACTTGACACCCTCTGACTCTGTACCAATATTCATCAGTTGTGCGCGCCGTTGCAATTCTAAGCTTCGGAGTGCTTTCACCAACACGTCTTTCTCTAGACCGTAGAATGCTGAAATACTTCATCACTTGACTGCGTTCTGAAGGAAGATGAAGTCAACTTGTCGAAATATAAATGGAAGAAAAGGAAAGAAATGAGAATGTATGGATGACTCGGAGGGACAACCTTTCCTCTTCCTTAATGACAAACTCCCGATTGTATATTGTGGATAGTGGCGCCCAGTTATGAACGTACAGTCACTAAACGACTGTCAAAGAAAAAAAAAAAACAGTAAAATGAACCATGGGGATGACCGGCTAAGAACGCACGCCTTATGATGCTGCACAGTACGACTCATCGAGGCCTGCTCCCATGTTTATGCGCAGCAAAGGCGATACCTGTGTCGCCGCAATTGGTCACAATCGCTCTCGTGTCCTCACTGCTGATACAATCTGATAAGTAGGGCAAGTTGACACGATGGTTATCCTACACTGGCATACAAATGCTGGTAGGCCACGATGTATAGGTGGGGGAAATGGGCGAAGAAGAAAAAAAGGAAATGGAGTGAAACAGGTCGGAATCGCATAGTAGAGAAAAGCGAAAGGAGAGTCGTCGGGCAGTGGATAACGTGCAGAGGTGACGGTATTGAAGGCATGAGAATCGAATTTCGGGACGAGAGGGTTCGGACTTGTTATGGCGATTCCTTGGCCAATCACCGCTACCGAAGATACGGCTGCATATGTGTACCCATGTATGCATGCAGCATCACGGCCGCTTCATACCAATCCCTTCGCTTCATAATTTGCTTAGCAAATGAATGAATACGAGCGTCAGGAACGGTCGTCCATTTGTGGGCGGGCGGGCGTGGCGGGCGTTTGGGACGTAAAGTTGTGGCTTGATAGGGCCCTTATAAGGGCACCTTCCTCGGGGAAACCGCTATGCAGCGCCTGCCCAGGGTCGCGGAATTCTATCCTGCCAGGAGTATTGATCCTAGTCGTCTTGGGGGATTTATCGTGCCAACTGCCTTTAATAGTAAAAAAGAAAAACGGAAAACGCCTGCACTTTAATCACCTAGTGTTTTTCTAAGAAAAGACAACACTTAAATCTAGGCAAATGAGTCCCCGCTAGCATCTGAACTGAATCGTGAATCCTCCATTGACACCTGCGAAGCCATCATAAAGCGACAAGGTGCTTTACACTTTGGAACGCGTAAAACATGTGACTGTTGTCCATCTCCATTATGAGCAAGCACTGCGGCTGCAACTTTTCTAGAAAACAGCTCATTGAGATCTCCAAAAGGTGTTTATCTCTCTCCAAAAGAGTTTTGCAAATATGAATGCTCACTGAACAGTCGCAAAATGGTCAATGTACATCCATGTTAGTTGGCTGTGTTCAAAAATTTTGTCGATAACGTTGAACTGCTCTGAGAACAATCCCCGCGCTCAAGTAATTCGTGGGGGTCCTACTTGGTTCAAGTATTAAGGTCCGCAGACTCTCCAGTTGTCCCACTTCACCAGGCCTGTGGCCCTCATACAAGGCAAGCCGCCCACTGAAACTGACAGGGTTTTCTATCACGAATTCAGTCTTTACACCGTGTCTTTCATTTTGTCATTGTTTGATGGAATCAGCACTGGATGACGCGAATAAGACCAATGTTCCAGAGATGGCAAGGTATCGCTTTGCTGGCATAAAACGAACAGCTCGGAAAGCTTGTACAAAGAGGTTCTACTCAATACAATGAGCACAGTTCTGCAGTTGGACGCAACTGCCCATATGCAACCGCGGGATTCAAGAAAAAAAACGTAGTCCACATTAAGAACCACCAAGCAAAGAGTAAAACACAATCAGAGGTCAATGTTTCCGATTTGCTTAGAAAGAGTACAAGCAGAATATTTTAAAAAAAGTTTGGTCGACTTACATTCTTGTACTGTATCGTCTCCGTGTGCGATTTCGTAAAGTGTACACGGCGTGTTCAGCAAGCCGTTCGAGACCGCCCACGCGTAGATCAAAGCGGCCCACTCGTCTGGGCGCCGCCAATAAATATGACACCGAGTTTTTACAATATCAATCCACTCGATG